>JAJOOS010001757.1:0-26882 GCA_029582725.1 Solanum chiquidenum | reverse complement strand
TTCCAGTCCTCTTAGGCTTCCTCTTTTCACCATTTCAAACACAAGGTCAGAGCAAGGTAATATGCACTTGCCTAGTGCTTGATAAAGCAGGAGCTTCGTTTTAATGCTTATTTACATGGTTCTTAGAGGTATCAAATTACTGCAATAATGGGACAAAGCAATAATTCAAAATCAGGATGGGAAGGATCTTTTGTTTTATCTCATGTTATGTTTCTAAACTAGCTGCTTGTGGTTTTAGTGTCATGAAAAGTTGGAACATAAAACTTAAAAAATAATTCTTCTGTGCTATTCTTGCAGGAAGCTTTGCTGAAGAGCAATGAGGTTTTTGAAACGTTTAAGCAAGATATTGAGAAGGTTTACTTCCTTTTATCTGTTAAACTTCTTTTTCTAATTTCCCAGTGTTCTGTACTCTGTCCTGGTAAACTAGATGTAGTTTAGCGTGCATGATTTGACTACTGTTTCAATCGATTAGTAGTGTTCAAGTTGCGTAGTGAAGTGATCAAAATATTGGTTAAAAATGAAAAATGAAGAAGTGGAATCATCAGGTAACATGTTAAATCAAAGTTCTGATTATGTAAAGTAGTATTAGTTTGTATTAGTTTATATTAGTCTGAAATGTTGAAGGAAGGGAAGTTTTCCATTTTGGAAAAGAGATCAAATATTTTGAGATGGACCAAAGGGGAAAGGGAGTTAGGTTTGTTGTGGCAGAAGGAGTAGTTCGCCTTCATGCTGTGATCTAACAAGTCAAGTACTATTTCTTTTAGACCTACACTCACAATGTTATCCTTTTTGATGTTACATGGTTCTGATTTTAGATGGCAAAATCAATAAAAGGACTCAAGAAGGAGAATGCTTTCTTGAAGGCCAAATGTGACAAGTCAGATGTTACTCTTATAGAACTTGCTGAGGAGGTAATCCTGTCTCTAATCAATTTAACTCTTTGATGGAAGGAAATTATTCAATTTCTCTTTAGTTGCATATTCTCTTTTTAATTGTTTACTCGTGATGCTGCAAAACTGTTGCCGCAGACAGATACACTGAACTGCAAAGAACATAAGACATGCAGGATATACCAGATTTCCCATGAATATTAAATTTTATACCAACTTAAGAAAATAAGCTGTTGTTGTCTTTTTTTTGAAACTGGTAACATTTGTATTTCATTTAGTACTTAGGTAGTACTGAAAAACCATATTTAGAAAAGAAGAAAGGAAGTATAATCTATCCAAAAACTGAACCAAATCTAAATGGATCCTAAAACATCTATGATTGACTCAGTTTCATTGGAGTAGACATTTGTACACCAAAAGCAGAACAACAAAATACACTTAAGCTTTACTTCCTGCAAGTTGTTGTTCCTATTCTCAAAACATCTCTCGTTTCTCTCCCTCCATATAGTCCACCAAATACTAGCAGGGATCATCCTCCATCTTTCTCTGTTTGTAGCCCCAACTCCAGCCATCTCCCAACTGAATAGAGTCTCATCAATCTTGCTAGGCATACACCAAGATATGCCTCTGAGATTAAGGAAAATCTGCCACAGCTGCTCAGTAAAGTTGCAATGTAAGAAGAGATGTCTCACTGTCTCATTAGCCTTACCACACAAGGGACATCTGTTGCATAGAGAGATTCCTCTCTTGGCCACATTATCCAATGTCAAAACTGCTTCATTGGCTAGTAGCTATGTAAAGCATGCCACTTTGTGTGGCACTTTGATCCTCCAGATTTGCTTCCAAGGCCATTTGAAGTCTTGAATGCCACCAAAACTTATCTGTTTGTATCCCTCTTTCACCTTGTAACTACCTTTGTGACATAGAAAGACAACAACAGTGCCAGTGGCACTGTTGTTGTCTTTCTATGTCACAATTCTGGTTATCAAACTCAATATTCCTTAACTTTAATGCTCCAAATAAAGCAATCTATGATGAGTTTCCTAAAATACACATGTTTTAATCAAAATACTTTAATAACTAAAGTAGCATTCTGAAACATAGAAAAGTTTTATAGGAAAGTCATGATCAGGATATCGAACCAAAAGTAAAGACGACAGGGAGTAATTAAGGTCTGAGTTGTTGTTCTGCATATATCTGATTTTACTCCATATGCTTTGAAATTAAGTTCTGAATTGATGCTCTATAGATATCTAATTTAATTGTATCCATGGATAGTACTTCTACCTTTGAGTGCTCCCCCCCCAAAAAAGAAGAAGAAGGTACTTAATGACTCTAATCAGTCTTTAATTTCTTATTCAGAAAAGGGCCTAAAATACCCTTGAAGTATTGAAAATGGTACACAACTACCCCTCATCCACCTATTGGTTCCAAAATACCCTCCCCATCAACCCATTGGCTCACAAATACCCTCCCCATCCACCTTTGGGTCCAATTTTAGCCACTTCATTAACAGAGCACCATTTAAAATAATTAAATATCCTTTTAATTACGTGGCACTCAACCATTGGTTGCAATTTAATTATTTAATATAATTTTAAACCTACCCATTACCCACCCATTTTTAACTAAACCCGCCCCAATACTTATTAAACCCGCCCTAAAATATTGAGCATCAAGTCATGAATGAGCATCAAAATATATTTTTGATGTCATGACATTAGAAACATCTTTCTAATGCCATGAATGAGCGTCAAGAAATCTCCTAGGAGAGTAAATTCAATAAATAAGCTTAAGCTTTATTAATTAATATAAATTATAAAAACATACATTATATAAATATGTTTTTTTGTTCCTGTGGAGTCAAATATGAGTTGCTAACATAATGTATGTACAATTCACATTTGTTGATTATCTGGAATTTTTTTTTATAATGGTGATAGAATTGTAAGTCATATAAATAAAAAAAGCAATCACTACGACATATGAAGAATTTAACAATAATAATAAATTTTTTGTTATATTATATTTTTTACGGCAATAATATATATGTATATTCATAGCCAACATTTTATATAAATAACGCTAAAGACTTAGCAACTTTGAATGCAATAACATTAACTCAATTTCCACTAAAAAAATCTATTGTCAGTAAATATCTTTTTTTTTTGTAGTGAACGAAGTCAGAGATGAATTCAGCTAAACTCAATAGCTTTAGATTTACATTTTGAATTTTTTATATAAATTTCTAACTCAGTATCTATACAGTTTGTCCCTCTAAAAGAATCTTGGATTTTCTTTGTGATCTGATTATTTTAGATTAATATAATGTCCCCTACCCAACAGTTATCTTCCCAAAATGATGTTCTGTACCCATTGTTCACCTTTATGGAGGTGTGATTCCTCATAGAATGCCACAATACTCTTATAGACCACGCAGACCAACTCCATAAGGAGAGTGCACTTCATTAGTCATCCAACTGTTGTCTTCCCCATATTTTGCTATGATAATATCACTCAAATAGGACAAGTCTCTTGTGAATATCTTTGTTAGAATCCTGTGAATATTCTATAGCATATGTAAATATAGTAGGTAGATTGATTTACTCCTATTTCAATTAGGTATTGATTTGTATTGATATCCTTAACTTTTTCTGGACATGTCTATGTTTCTGTTCCGGTACACATGGCATCAGAGTCTCGTTAAGGCCCCAAATACTTTTCTTGGCTGTCCGGAAAAATCTCTATATTCATAGGTGTTGATCAAACCAACACCACCGCAAGACTTGGACCACCGACGCGAGCAAAGCCCAGTCAGCTCTGCCACCACCAGCCAACCCATGACCTTTTTTTCTCTTTTGTAATATGCTTCTGACATCTATCTTCTGTCTATCTTATGTGGGTTGCGTGGCATCGAAACCATGAAGCTTGTCGTTGTTGCCCAGGTCGATATTTGTTGTAGCACTTTGTGCATTTGATAACTTGAATTATACTTTAGTTTCTCCAAAGCTTCTTCTTATAAATAATAAAGACTGTCTATGTTGTTTTATCGCTTGATGCTCAAGTTATGTTTGCGTAATAGAACTTGTTTTTCTGAGTAGGAACCTTAAAATCTGTTGTTTTCTCTGCAGCGTGAATTCTTGAAGAAACAGTTGGAGAAAACAAGGAACCAGAAAGAGAAGCTTGAAGCATTGTGTAGATCGCTTCAAGCAGAAAGGAAAGCACATTCAATAGCTTCCAGCAACTCAGATTCAGTTAAAGCTTGAAGATTTCTGTATATTAAATCATAGCATGAAGGTTTTGGCTGCACTTATTGAATCAAGAAACGATCCGTCTGATTCACTCTTTTGTTCTATTCTTGCTACTATTTCTATTTTTGTTGCAGGGAAGGAAGCATTTTCAATTTGTTACCACTAAATTGGTACCAAGTGACAATAGATTACCCAGAACCATCTTGTAGGGGAGAATGTTGTTTTCCTTGATTTACCAAGCGTATGTTGAATGAATCCGTTTAATCTCTTTGCTCATTTCTTTTAATTTTCAAGTTTGAGCGATCCTATTATTCCTACCTTCTTTCCATTGTTCAATGCTCATGCGCCCCCTTCTTCTGCTTTTTTAAAGCTTTCAATAAAGCATTCTTAGCTGTGAAAGCTTAGCAACAATCTGTTTGTTGGAAAGTTCCTACAAAAATAAGCTTATCTGGGGATGTGATGTTCAACTCGAGATTCTTTATTGTCCTTTCTTAGACATTCCTTTTAACTTCCTAAAATGCAAAATATAATGACTGCCTGTGTCGATTGGTTTTAAAAAATAGATTTTAAGTTAAAATTAAAAAGTTAAATGACTTTTTAGTCAAAGTAGGGAGAGGTCTACTTTTGCTTTTTATCTTATTTTAAACTTTGTTAAATACTTCCTAATTTATTTTAAGTAATTTTGGACTTATTTAAAGTTATTGACTTAAAATTACGTTTGATCAACTTATAAGTATATTCAATCAAATCACCGACAAAATATTGAGAGTCGAATGTAAATGATATGTATTATGTGAAGATTCAAAAGCGATTCTATATTGCTTGATTGAATGAACATGATATGAATGTTATTCTAGTAAAAATAGAGGCTAAAATATTCTCTTTGGAGAAAGCATCTGGATGAGAATGTCTTTACAGAAGTTGATGAGATTTATTAAACCTATGGCGCTGGAATTTACTAGAGGGATATTTGGTGGACCTATAATTCAAACAAAAAATCTCAGTTTGTTTTATTAAAAAAATATGATTAATCAATGAAAAGAATGTTATTCGTGAATTGTGCATTCGAAACCCCAAGCAGGATCCTACTAACCATTTAAAAAAATTGTATATTTAAATTGGTTATGTTGTTTTATGCCGGACGGTAATGTTCAAATATCAATTTTGTTAGAAGCAGTATGTATGTATAAGAAATCACTTGATGTGACTTTTTTTATTTTAAGTATGTATTTCTACAATTTTTATTTGAAGTATTTATTTCTACAATCTTTACATGGTCATGCTCATTAGGCGATCCACCTTTCTCGTTTGACGATCAACAATGTATAGTCTGCACTTCTTTTTGTATTTTTGGCCATTCTTTCAAACATCAATCCTTGCCTTGTCCATTTTCAAACATCAACAATGTATATCCTTTCATTTGATATCTTATGGGCCTCCTAACTCATCTTGTACCGAAAGTTATTATCGTTTGAAGTCGACCCAAAACTCGTAGTTAGCATGACTTGCCAAAAATTCCAAATTTACTCTTTCCAAAAATAGTTCATTCTAATTCTAGGTCTTTCAAATACCGAGGTGTTACAATATCTCCCCCTTGGTAAAATGCGTCCTCGAATGAGATTACTCTAAGTAGACTATGGGTGGTAAAATCAACACCCAACTCAAATACTCGATATGCAAAGTAACACAACATTTCAACTAAAATACGTGCCAAGAAAAATGATTAGTACCTTAATTTGGAATTTCTCCAGACTCAAAGAGATGTGGGTATCTCTTCTTCATATCCTTCTCAGCCTCCCAAGTAGCTTTCAACAAACTGATTTCTCCATAAGACCTTGAATGATGCTACCTCCTTGGTTATCAATTTGCGAACCTGACGGTCTAGAATCTAAATGAAAATCTCCTTGTAAGATAAACTATCATTAATATCAATATCTTCGGTAGGTATAATAAGTGAAGGATCGCCCATACACATTTTTAACATTGAAATGTGAAACTGTCACGACCCAGGGTACCCCTAGATGTACCATGGCGTATAGAACCCCAAAGGACTCCATACAAGCCACTTATGATATCATAACATAAGTAATAGAACAATAAGAGTAAAAACGCATTTCAAGTCTAAAATTTTCATAAAAGCAAAAGCGAAAGTCTAGACTCTAAGTCTCAACATAGCCATCTATTACAATATTCGAAATGATAAAGGGACATAACCCATACAATATAGTCCAAAAAGGGAATACAAGGAATGAACTACAATGAGATAACACCCGTCCTCGAATCATGAGGTCTCACCAATAAGCTAAGAGAATAAGCAAGTCCAAGCTTTAGCCACAACGATGATCAACTTGAGAACTGGACCCTACACTTGGGGAAAATGTAGGAAAAGTAGGCCTTAGTACAAAAATGCACTAAGTATGATAGTCATGGATAAAAAACATTGAAAACATGCTAAAAGGGACATTTTATTTTTAAAGCATGCAATTTACTAAGTTAAAACATCATAATGGAGATAGTGAAAAAGCATAAGTCATAAGCATAGTCAATACATTGATCATCATATCATAGGAGAAACACTTCATAAATACCCTCAAAGCATACTTGTGGAATGCATGAATAAGACCTCATAAATCTCACCCATGCTAAGTAAAGCTTCTTGAGTAACCATAGTTCATAATTCATATTCTTATTTATATTGTTGTTGTGGGAATAAACCTTAACCGACATAGACCATGTGAGCTTAACATGAAATTCGGTGTTACCCACACTGAAAGAGGTTGTCCTACTTGTCTAAGGTAGAACCATACTTTTAGCTTAGGTGGATCCAATAGCTAAATAACCTATGGGGGCACATAGTTTATGGGATAAGGGGATTGCTACTAGAAACCTGACCTCTACTATCGTGAGGGCTTCCATCCCAAGAGATTGCTCCTAGAAACACGACCTCAACTAACGTGAGGGCTTCCATCACATATCAATATCCACTCGGTGCTAAGCATTAATTTCCACAGAGTACTTATTAAGTATTGACTTGATTTCATATTTATGGAAGAATGTCTTAACACTCAATCCAACATAATTCATAGGATAGCTCTTAGATCATGCGTGAAAATAACCTTTCGTTGTCCAAGTCTACATATAGATTCAGTAGGTGAGAAAGCCTTTCAACCTTAGAATTATCATATTGTGAGAAAACCTTTCACATCATATCATATTCATGTATAAGTGTGTATATGAGAATTACCTTTCAACAACACAACTACTAGATCATAATCATAGACACTTCACTCTCAAAGCATATACAACGACTTCATAAACATGCATAATATCATAATTTTCCCTTTCAACGATCAAAGATCATATCAAATCAACACATCTAGAATTACCTACATTAGACATGGATATTAACATAATTCAAGTAACCCAACTACTACAAGCATAATCTCATAATATCCTTCTTTCATCAACACACCTACATCACAAGATCATAATTTGGGAATATGGGGATTTCATGGGTTCTTCGGGATTTCAACATAAAAACCATAATAATTCATCAATTCAATCATAATAAAAAGTAAATCAAGCATTAGAATCATTTTTGAAAGGAACCCATGACTTTGGAATCAAACCCAAGCTTTAGGGATTTCTATCTTTGAAATTGGGGTTTTGAAGGGGCTCCATGGATGAATTCTATCCATGGATGAAGAGTACCACGCCTTAGCAATGAAACCCAATGAATTTGAGTAGAAGACCTTGCTCCTTGAACTCTAGCTCTAATTCCTTCTTCTTCTTCTTCCTTGAAGTTCTAGAGAGAGAATATTTGGAGAGGAGATGAACTTTGGGAATTATTTGGGTATTTGGAAAATATGACTTAATTTAGGTGAATTTGACTTAAAAATGACTTATATAGTGACCCTAAACTCACCCAAAACAACTTCACTTTGATTGGTCTCAAACAAGAATTTCCCAAAACATCCCTCACTTTAAGTGAGCTGCCCAGGTGCCACGAGGGGCTCCACGAGCCGTGGTCATGACCACGAGCCATGGTCCCCTTCATGGACTTAAGGCAGTGGCTCGGCTACTTGTGCCTTTAGCCCAAGGCAATTTCACGAGGGGCTCCATGAGCTGTGGTGCTTGCCACGAGCCGTGGTCCCTCTCGTGGGCCTTGAGGCAGTGGCTTGCCACTTCATTTCCACCCTCACACAACCAAATCTCCTCCACGAGCCTTCCCATGAGTTGTGGTCTTCACCACGAGCCGTGAAGTGGCTCGTGAAGAGGAGCTTGTTTTGGGCAGATTTTGGGGAGCTCACTGCCTAGTCCACCACGAACCATATGGCATACCGTGGTCCCTACCACGAGTCGTGGTCACTAGGGCAGTGTCTAGGGGAGAGTGTACAGCCTTAGTCCTCTCCCTTGGCCCTTGCTAACATTTGACTTCACGTATCAGGACACTACTTCGGTTCAAGTGCCAACGATCGCGTGTAGTGATATAACCCAACCAAGGGTTGGGATCGTTCCCATAGGGAGTGGTTTCGAGAATTAATAGAAAAGTAAAATCACGTTCTAATCAATCATAACTGTAAATATTAACGAATAAAAACATACTAAATCTAAGGGGTGACGCAAGCGTCAATTATCAGGGGGTTTGTATTACCTAAATAACAAAAATAACAAAAATATAAGGAAACGAGATAGGGAGACGAGATTCTTGGGATGTGATAGGAATATGGGATAAAAGACACTATCGGGTAAATGTTATGGATATTACATCACTGAATATTTGTAACTAGGCTAGACTTTAGTGGGGGTAAATTCTCTCTCGAGCAACTTACCCCGAATCAACTCGGTTTCTCTCGAACACCGAGTTGCCGCTTTTAAGCACAGCCTCCGCCTTAGCCCATTCACTCTCTTGAGCTGAAAGTGTGGGATAGGGGCCTAGGATTCACTCTCTCGAGATGAATCCACGACGACCTAATAACCACCGGCTATTGATTTAGTAGTCTTAGTTTTAAAACCTCTCTCTCGAGCAAGCCAAAAACACTAAGATGAAATCGTATTTGCAACTACAATCTCATTAAGTTCAAACACAACTACTAAATGAAATCACACTTAAACAGTGAATATACCAACAATAAGCAACACCCAACAGTAAATTTAACCCATATTCACAAAATCACACCCCAAGAATTGGTGGGTTTTAGCTAGACATAGAAAAAAGGAAGAAAATGATACCAAATCAAAGTAACATCAACTAGGTATGATTTATTTTCACTTTAAACGAGTCTAGGATGAAGAATCTTCAACACCCACTTCTAATTTCTTGGAATTGGAAGTCTTCAAATCTTCAAATGCTAAGAACAAGGTCTCTCTACTTGAAACTTAGAAAAATAAAATGTTGTATCTGAAATTGCATCCTAAGATAAAAATTCAACTAGTATTTATAGTTGTAAAAAAAATGTGCTGCGAAGGATCACTCGGCGCAGTTAGTCGGGATCGCCGATGCACTCGGCGATCCGCCCTTTGGTCTGCTTCATCGCCTTTCAGTTTTTGCCTTCAGCATCTTCGTGTTCTGGATCATTGGGTGATATAGTATTGCTTCGCGGAACTGTTCGGCGATGCACCGAATGTTCCTTTCATCGCCAACTTGTTTCATTTTCCTTCAGGGCTCAGCACACTGGAACTTTGGGCCGCCTGTTCCCTTTCAGCCGTTTTGTTCCTTTTTGGCAAGTAGTGTCCATGCTTTGCCTCAAACTCCAAATACATGAAACTTAAGGATTTACATAAGTTATTGAGATAAAATATGCATTTGAGGACGCTAATTCTATTAAAATGAAGCCCTAAATGAGTCCAAATTGTGGACTCATCAACATCTTTGACTCTAACCCTCACGTTTTAGCTCTAGTTTAGCCTACTAGTTTCCGGGGTATTACAATATCTCCCCCTTGGGAACATTCATCCTCGAATGATGATCTAGACACCTTACGGAAGTAAAGACTAGCAGCCCATCATGCATGAAACATCAAAACAATGCACCATTCAAAGGAGGAAACATCAACTCCATCTCAAACATAATCAATGCATCACAAGGAAGTAGGAACTACATCTAACAACCCATTATGCATGTAAGCTCACCATTTCTCATATTCACAGGAGGAACTACCTTCTCCAAGCTTTAAAGCATGCTCAACACAATCTTATGAAACCATTAGGCCATTTACTCAAGAAAAACATATACATATAGATCATGATCATCAATTCATCTCATGAAGTCAAATATGCAACTCATACTCAATGCACAACAACATGAGGAAAATCAATCATAAAACTCACTTTCTTACTACACATGAATTTCTTAAGAACATGCATAATCTAAGGAAATCATGGAAAAATACATATAACACTCATGACTTCCAAAACAAGGAAAAGTCAAGAGGAACTACTTACCTCAAGCTTGAATAGGAGTAGAAGGAAAGAGATAAGGATATCGGGACTTTATATAGACCCCAGCCTCCCAAGTAGCACCCTCAACTAAGTGATTTCTCCACAAAACCTTTACAAAAGCTATTTCCTTATTTCTCAACCTCTTAACTTGCAGGTCTAGAATCTCTACCGGAACTTCCTCATATGAAAGACTTTCGTCAACTCCCAACCCTTCTAAGTGGATAATGGATGCCGGATATCCAATACACTTCTTAATCATGGATACATGAAACACCGGGTGAACCGGAGCCAACTCATTTGGAAAATCCAACTCATAGGCAACCTTCCCAATACATTTCAAAATTTGGTATGGGCCTACATACTGGGGACTAAGTTTCCCTTTCTTGCCAAATCTCATCACACCCTTCATGGGTGAGATTTTCAAATAGACCCAATCGTTAACTTCAAATTCTAGATCCTTCTTCTCATATCGACATAAGACTTTTATCTACTTTGAGCCGTTCTCAACCTCTCTCTATTGAGCCAAACTTTCTCAATGGCTTCATAAATTAGCTCAGGACCTATCAAAGCAACTTCACCCACCTCAAACCAACCAACCGGAGACCTACATCTCCTTCCATACAAGGCTTCAAAAGGAGCCATACCGATACTTGAGTGATAGCTATTATTGTAGGCAAACTCTATTAATGGCAAGTGATCATCCCAATTACCCTTGAAGTTTATAACACATTTCCCTTAACATATATTCTAATGTTTGCATGGTACGCTCCGCTTGCCCATTGGTTTGGGAATGAAAAGCCGCGCTAAGCTTAATCGTAGTGCCAAGACCTTTTTGGAATGACTTTCAAAAGTATGAAGTGAATTGGGTACCACGATCAGAAATAATAGATAAAGGAACCCCATGAAACTTCACTATCTCTCTTATGTATATCTTGGCATAGTCTTCTACTGAAAAAGAAACCTTGACGGGAATAAAGTGAGATGATTTTGTCATCCGATCTATAATGACCTAAATAGAATCATGTTATCTCCAGGTGCGGGGTAAACCGGCAATAAAGTCCATGTTTACATCTTCCCACTTCCAAGTGGGAATACCTATGTCTTGGGATAAGCCTCCCGGCCTTTGATGCTCAACCTTAACTTGTTGACAATTAGGACATTTGGCCACAAATCCTGCAATATCTTTCTTCATCCCATTCCACCAATAGACTTCCCGTAGATCACGGTACATCTTGGTGGCTCCCGGGTGAATAGAATACCGAGAACTATGGGCTTCCTCTAAAAAAAATTCCCTCAAACAATCAATATTCGGAACACATAACCGACCTTGGTACCTAAGCACCCCATCTCCCCCTTGGGAGAAAGCCTCAATGGACTTCTTAAGTACCACCTCTTTCAACTCAACTAATATAGGATCGAGACCTTGTTTAGACTTCACATCCATCACAAAGGACGATTCAGAACAATTATAGACCATGACACCACCCTTGGTGGAATCCACTAGTTGAATACCTAGTCGGGCCAACCTATGCACATCACAAACCAATTCTTTCTTTTCATCCTCTACATGAGCCACAATACCCATGGACAATCTACTAAGAGCATCCACTACCACATTAGCTTTACCGGGGTGATAAAAGACACTTATATCATAATCCTTCAATAGTTCTAGCCACCTTCTTTGGCGAAGATTCAAGTCCTTTTGACTAAACACATATTGGAGACTCTTATGATCGGTGAAAACATCCACATGACCCCATACAAATAATGCCTCCATATTTTTTTAAGGCAAACACAACCGCCGCTAACTCAAGGTCATGGGTAGGATAATTCTTCTCATGGATCTTAAGTTGCCTTGAAGCATAGGAAATCACCTTACCATTTTGCATAAACACACATCCCAACCCAATTCTAGAGGCATCACAATACACCACAAAACCATACGTACCTTCTAATAAGGTCAACACCGGAGTGGAGGTAAGTCTGTCTTTCAACTCTGGAAACTTTTCTCATGAGCTTCCGACCACACAAACTTAGCCTTCTTTTGAATCAAAGCCGTCAAAGGAGAAGCAATGGAAGAAAATCCCTCCACAAACCTTCTGTAGTAACATGCCAAACCCAAAAAACCTCTAATGTCGGAAGGACTTAGAGGTCTAGGCCAACTCTTAATCGCATCCGTCTTCTTAGGATCTACCTCAATCCCCTTGCTTAACATAATATGACCAAGGAAAGCTACAAACCTTAACCAAAATTCACATTAGCTAAAGTTTGCAAAAAGTTTTTGGTCCTTATGAACTTGCAACGCAATTCTCAAATGGTCCACATGTTCATTCTTACTCCTTGAATAGATCAAAATATTATCGATAAATACAATCACAAACATATTAAGGTATTGTCCAAACACCCATTCATCAAGTTCATAAACGCCGCCGAAGCATTAGTCAAACCAAACAACATCACTAGAGATTGATAATGACCATACCGATCTCGGAAAGACGTCTTGGGAATATCAACCCCTCTCACCATCAATTGGCGATAACCCGAACAAAGATCAATCTTGGAGAAATAACTAGCCCCTCGAAGTTGATCAAATAAGTCATCAATTCTTGGAAGAGGATACTTGTTCTTAATGGTCACTTTATTCAATTGACGATAATTGATGCACATTCTAAGGGACCCATCCTTCTTTCTAACAAACAACACGGGAGCACCCCATGGAGAGATACTCGTTCGGATGAAACCCTTTTCTAACAAATCCTTTAGTTGCTCTTTAAACTCTTTTAACTCCGCCGGAGCCATTCTATAAGGATGAATTGATATAGGTTGCGTATCCAATAAAAGGTCACTACCAATATCGGGTAAATCATCAGGGAAAACTTCTGGGAACTCATTAACTACCGGAACCGACTCTAGAGAAAGGGTTTCAGAATCCATATATCTCACCCTAACAAGATGGTAAATACACCCATTGGAGATCATCTTCCTAGCTTTAAGACAAGAGAAAAATTGACCTCTAGACATTTAATATCCCCCTTTCCACTCTAGGATAGGCTCATTCGGAAATTAGAATCTAACCACCCAAGTTCTATAATCGATATAGGCATAACATGCATGCAACCAATCCATACCAAGAATCACATCAAAGTCTAACATGTCAAAATCTACCAAGTCAACAAGAGCAACTCTATGGGACAAGGAAACAAGACATCTTCTATAGACCCTCTTAGCCACCACAGAATCACCAACTGGGGTAGAGACCAAAAAAGGTTCTAATTACACTTAGGGGAGCATATCAAACTTCATGGACACATAAGGTGTCACAAAGGACAAAGTAGCACCGAGATCTAACAAGGAAAGACTTTTAACATACCGGTCACTATATCTGGGGAGCTCTCTTGGTCACCTCGGGTTTGGAGAGCATAAAAGAGGTTTTTCTTGGGAGCATTGGAGTTTGAACGGCTAGGTGGAGCTTGCTTGACTTCCCTCCCCTTGGCCATGAGCATCGGGCAGTCTCTCATCTTGTGACAAATCTTTCCACAACCAAAGCAACCATCTGTGCCAATTAGGCACTTACCATTATGTTTCCTTCCACACTTAGCACAAATAGGCCTAGTCACATAAGAGCCACTACTATTACCTCATTGAGGTTTAGGGTTATACAACCTATCCTTGTTGACCCTTGGGGAAGCACTAGAGGAACCTTGGTTGGAAATCCTTTGTCTAAACCTTGGTCGACCTTGTCCATCGGATCTAGTATTGGAGAAGTTCCCCTCACCGATTCTAGCTCTTTTCACCTCCCTATTATTTTCCTTGAGTTTTGAATCCTCAATTTGTTGAGCGTACACCATAAGCCCTGAGATATCCATGTCATGATGGAGCATTACCATATGACATTCTTTTTCTACCAAGTTGGACATGCCCATCAAAAATGTACTCATCTCATCCCTCGAATTCGCCACCATAGTTGGAGAATACTTGGAAAATGAAGTGAACCTTAGGACATACTCCTTCATGCTTATACTTACTTGATGAAGGTTAATGAACTCTTCTACCTTAGCTTCCCTCAACTCTCAGGGAAAAACCTATCAAGAAACTCCGATTTAAACACTTCCCACTCTATGGGACCCGCTCCTACCGGCCTACTGTTCTTCCATTGATTAAACCACACTTGAGCAACACCTTTCAATTGGTAAGCGGCTAACTCCACCTTCTCTACCGAAGTTACCCCCATAATAACAAGTACCTTATAGACCTCTTCGATTAATTCTTGAGGATCTTCCTCAACTTTGATGCCATAAAATTCTGGGGAGTTCATTCTTACAAAATCTCTCACTCTTGAAGCTGGCGAATTCACATTAGGATGCATGGGAGCTACAACCTCTCTATTGGCTTGGCTGTCACTAGCTTGGGCTTGAGCCGTCACAGTTTGAGCCAAAACTTGAAGAGGCTCTCGTAACTCCGCATGAGTAACATTCTCGACCATAGGATCAACTGGAGCTTGTTGAGATTGAGGAGGATCTCCTTGTTCCACATTATTACCCTCCGTCCTTCTAGCATTAGCCCTTATAGTATTCATTTCTTGAATAACATAGGGCAAGGATTAGGGGAGAGACTTTATAGAGTCAAACTCTACGACACGACTTAGAGTAATGAAAGAAGTGTAGTTTCCTAATCATCTTGTAGCCTCTCATTCATAAATGTGGCACACTTCAGACTTATGAACAAGACTCTACTAGACGTGGCTTATGAGACATCATCTTAGAATCATTCTAAACCTTGTGCTTTGATACCAAGTTTGTCACGACCCAGGGGTACCTTCTAGATGTAACATAGTGTATAGAACCCCGAAGGACTCCATACAAGCCACTTAGCATATCATAACATAAACAATAGAACAATATGAGTAAAAACACATTTCAAGTCTGAAATTTTCATAAAAGCAAAAGTGGAAGTCTAGACTCTAAGTCTCAACATGGTCAATATTTTTTAGGTTCTTTTATTTTCTTCTTTTCTTAGAGATTAGTGGCTAAACCCCCTTGATCTGGGGTTGTAGCTATGAATAGAATGTTGAATATTTAAGGTTTATGAATTAATTCTTGGTTGTCATCATAAGTTACTTCTATATTCTTGTTTTAGTATTTTATGCTTGCGCACCATAAAATAAATCTATAGTCTATTCTTAAAATTGAGAGAGGAGAGGGTAGATAAACCAGAGAATATAGAAAGCTCAATCATCCATTACGAGTTGATTTGTGTTTAGGAGTGACGCCCAGACGAACAACTTGCTTGGTTACAAAATAGGATCAAATATTAATGCTCGCCAGTTAGGCCTGTTTATCCCTGCTCAACGATGGAGTTAGACAACTAACTAGGGTAGGTGACTAGAGGTCGAGAGACCCAACTCATACAATTAACCTTATAAACCAGTAACTTGATAACCGAAATTATTTCATTTCCTAAAATACGATACATGAAATTTGATATATGTTGCAACCCTGGTCCAAATCACTATAAGTAATTTTATTATTTTATTCCTGCATTCTTTTCATTTGGCACTCTTAAATAAAAAATTAGACTAGTATAATTTAGTAAAAATAGTCAATTGACATGTCTTTTGGGTTCGATAATCTGGTTCTTTTAAGAGTCACTATATTACTTGCGTGACCACGTACACTTGCGTGTGCAATTAGGAGCAACAAGTTTTTGACGCCGCTACCAGAGACTTAGAAATGAACTATTCTTCTAGGTTATATTTTTTCTTTTCATTTTTTTCTTTTCCTTTTTTTAATTAGTTTTTTTTCCAACAATCAATTTGTTTTCTTTCTTTGAATAATTTGGTGCTCTTATTGATATGGATGATTGAGATAAATCGTGGTTAGTGATGAATGTCCTTTATGTCATATATGTGGTCGTCAATATATTCATTGGAATGGTTGTGCGAAATCTTATTCCCTTCCCCCAACCCCCTATTATGATTCTTCTGTTATTTGTGATGTTGGCAGGGGCGATGAAGTAGAGAATGCAAAACAAGAGGCGCGCAATATGAATTCACTTATGGAATGTACACACATGTTGGACAAAGTTAATTCAAAATTCATGTAACAAATATTTGAATGTGGGGAATAGCACAAAAAAATCATGAAACTACTGGATGATCTTGATGCTATTCAATTAGAAATTACAGTCCAAACTGAATTAGAAGAGATTGAAGCCCAACAAGGAGAAAGTTATGGAGAAATGGAGATAGTGAGCCAATTTTGGATACAAGAAGAAACTCAACTTCTAAAGCTTGAAGAGTTTATCCGTGATGGTCTCACATACATGACAACTCAACTGATTGAAGGAAGAGTTGAGCTCACACAAGAAATAGATCATTTTTGCTCAAATATTCATGACTTAGAGGCTCACTTTAACAAAATGTTGAGGTGTCTGAAGCCCAATTACCAATTGTCGTGGATGATGACCAACTAGTGGAGCAGAAAGAGGAATTCCAACAATTCAACTACACCTTATTCCTTAATATCGATGTTGAGAAAGAGTACAAAAGTGAGAATGTTGTAAAAAATGCTTCTTTGGAGTTGAGGCAACTTGAATCTCATTCAAAACACTTTTCTATAAAATCTGAACTAATGGATGAGGGTATAGATGAGAAACAAGGCCCCTACACCCTAAAATTTTTTAGTTCACGTAGACAAAACGACGTTCCTCATCTAAGGGCCAAGAAGTGCAAGATGCGACATATATTACTTGGTTCCTTTATCTTTATACCACCTCCCCTTGAGAGGAGAAGAAAAATAGATGCAAAGTTAGGGGTACAATTCATAAGTTCAAAGTGGAAAGAAAAGTAGCAAATTTACTTGTGTAGTGCCGCGACGTTAAATTAGGCGCTTATTGGGAGGCAACCCAATTTATAGTGTAACTTCTTATTTTTTTTAAATCTTTTTTAATATCATTTTTTTGTGTTGTTTTTACAAATTTTTGAGAAGTCTGTATAGCTGAAATTTTGAGCTAAGCAGCACGTTTGAGCTTAAGTGTGGGGTGATGACCCTTGATGAAAATTGAGAGAACATGTTACTAGCTAGGCCTAAAGGCCTCAAGGAGTTTTTCTAACCCGTGTTTTAAATTTTATTTGATGCTTTGGGGACATAGCACATTTCTAATTGTGGGGTGAAGGAATGAATTCCTAGTTTTTACTATTTATTGAGTCTTTTCTTTTTTAGGATAGGTTCCTTGGCTTTTGTTTTCGGTTCTTTTCCGAGGATAATCCCTTTGAACCGAGTGTCTTTTATTTTTTTAGGAATAAGTTTTGTTTTATATTTTTATTTTGAGAGAAAAGAAAAGACCCTTTTGAGTGGTTTGATATTTGCTATTTAGGCCTAATTTTTGAGTAGTACTTTCTTATGAATACTTGATTGATAAGGAAATTGTAGACTTTTTGACACATAAGCTCATGGTTGCGACTTCGTATATAACTTATTTTATTTTGTAGTTTGTTATGATCCTGTTTCTCTTAGAAGTGGAATTGATCCATCTTGATTGATACTTGTGCCATGTGTGGTGAGAATTTATTTATTCCATGTTTTGCATCTTAGTCTAGAACTTGCCCTGCATGTTATTGAAGCAAAATAAAAAATATTTCTTTGTTTAGGAGATGATAATAGGATTTCTTTGATTTGTCTAGTAATTTTAGCCTTTTCAGATATTATATCACTAGTTAGCCCTTTTGAGTTTGTAGCCTTTTGTTGGTAGCCATATTTTGCCCTTGACTATTTTGTTGAATTCCTAGTTTTTGCACCTTGCTTCCTTGAGCATTATAGCATATACTTATTCTAATTATCAAGTTTGAGTAAAAGGGATGGTTGAGTAAAAAGGTTATCAATGATAGCTACAAAAAGCTTAAAAAGCCCTCTTTGAAAGAATGTGATGTGAAAAAAAAGTGATCAGTAAAAGAATGTGACATGAAAAAAAAAGATCTTTTGAATTAAAAAAAAAGAGAGAAAAAAAAATGATTGAAACATTCTTGAGATGATGAGAATTACTTGTGAAATAATTGTTGAAGAGAGAGCTGAAAATAAAAAGAAGAAAATAATGGGTAATGAAGTCTAAAAAGTGCAAAGTGCTTAAGGACGTGTAAGTCACTATTAGATAGTTTTCCTACCCGTCCCCTAGCCTACATTACAACCCGTTAAAATCCTATTTAATTCTCTTCAAGCATGCTTAATTAGTGGAGATGTACATAATGGGCAAGCCTATGGTTCTTTGTGCATACATGTGAATTTTATTTGTGAGTGTGAGAGTTGTTCTTGTTATGAAGTTCTTAATTTATTTCAATCTTTTGAATTGAGTGTGTGGATTATTCCTTTTTGTGAGGGCACTTGTTTCAGGATAGATAGATGATTTTATTAACTTTCTTTGATGAGAGTAGGCGAGCAAGCTTAAATTTGATTAGTTCGAAGTCCTTCCTTGAGGTTTGGAGGTTATAGGTTTATTGTTTATTTGAATGTCTTGCATAATGATTGAGAAATCTACTTGATGTTTTAAAATTGGTATATGGCCTAATTGTTTGAATTAACCAAAGTGATGACAAACCTAGTATGATTCTTTTGAGATGAGCTTTAATGCTTACTCTAGGACGAGCAAAAGTTTAAGTGTGGGGTGTTGATGTGAGGCCAAAAATATATATTTTTAATCATTATTTGCCTCACATTTATTATTTATATTTGTTCTTTTTGAGCATGAATTTTATGGATTGTGCTAAATAGTGTAATTTATTTGTAGGGTTAAATTGGTGTAAAGTTGAAGAAGTTTAGAGCTAAAACGAATTAACGATGAAAGATTGTAGAAGAAAATCAAGCAAGTAGCTTAATGGATTAAATTGCATATAATAATATATAAATATATGAAGTGCGAAAGGAAGAATTACAATGGCAATTGAACCTTACCTGGATTACTGCCACGTGGCAGCATGAAGGCATCTCCAAGCGGCGGAAGTCAAAGCGCAAGGCGGTTACTATCACGCGTACAACTTAGAAATTCAATTCCTTTTTGGCTTTGGTTTCCCAATTTGTTTTGGATTCAATTATTTTATTTAGAGTTTTCTACATCTATAAATAGTCCATGAAAATAATTATTGGAGAACATCAATTATTGGGGGGAATTATAGGGCATCAAGTATAAAGTCGTCAATATTTTTTAGGTTATTTTCTTTTCTTTTTTTCTTAGAGATTAGTGACTAAACGCCCTTGTTCTAGGGCTGTTGCTACGAATTGAATGTTGAATATTTAAGGTTTATGAATTAATTCTTGGTTGTCATCATAAGTTACTTCTATATTTTTATTTTAGTATTTTAGTCTTGCGCACCATAAGATAAATCTATTGTCTATTCTTAAAATCGAGAGAGGAGAGAGTAGATAGACCAGAGAATATAGAAAGCTCGATCATCCATTACGAGTTGATTTGTGTTTATGAGTGAATCACGAACGAATAACTTGCTTGGTAACAAAACATGATAAAATATAAATGCTCGCCAGGTAGTCCTGTTTATCCCCGATCAACGATGTAGTTAGACAACTAACTGGAGTAGGCGACTAGATGTTGAGAGACGCGACTCACACAATTAACACTATAAATCAGTAACTTGATAACCGAAATTAGTCATTGCCAGAAATACGATACATGAAATTCGATATATGCTGCAACCCTGAAATTTTCCAAATCATTGTAAGTAATTTTATTATTTTATTCCTGCATTCTTTTCTTTTGCACTCTTTAATAAATAATTAGACCAGTATAATTTAGTAAAAATAGTTAATTGACAAGTCCTTTGGGTTCGATAATTTGGTTCTTTTAAGAGTCACTATATTACTTGCTCGACCACGTACACTTGCGTGTGCAATTAGAAGCAACAATAACATCTGTCCTTGAATCATGAGGACTCACCAACAAGCTAGGAGAATAAGCAAGTGCAAGCTTTAGCCACAACGATGATCACCTTGAGAATCGGACCCTACACTTGGGGAAAATGTATGAAAAGTAGCCATTAGTACAAAAATACACTAAGTATAACCATGCATACAAACATTGAAAACATGCTAAAAGAGACATTTCATTTGAAAGCATGCAATTTACTAAGTTAAAACATCATTATGGAGACAGTGGAAAAGCATAAGTCATAAGTGTAGACAGTGAAATTTTATTGATAAATTCATACTAAATTTGGATTTAATCTTAAATTCATGATATGTTAACCAAGTCAAATTACTGATTAATAAAGTTGGATTAATATTTAAGTCAAAATTATATGACTTAAATCAAGTCCAAATTACATTTGGGCCAGTCCATTAAGTTGACAAGATGAGCCCAACTTACGTTCTTCAGGCCCAAGGGTCAAAATTGCTCGGACAAAAATACCCCTAAAGCCCTAACTCAAGAGGTCTTCATAAGTCCAGAAGACACACACACATAGACACATCCATATAGAGAAATACATAGAGAGTCCTTGCTCTTCAGTGGTGATCTGTAAGTCTTTCGCATACAAAGAAGTCTTCGCTCCAAGTGTTGAGCCGCAAGTACAAAGAAACCTTCGCTCCAAAAGTTGAGCCGCAATTATTCCATCAAATGAAGAACATCTGTGAAGATAAGAATAAGAGGATTATGTATCTTTTATTAAAGATTTTACAAAGATTGTAACCTTCGCATAAATCCAAATACAAATACTGTTGTTTGCTTGCTATTTTCTTTTCCTGTTTAATGTATTTCAGGGAGGAAACTTTAGATGCTTACAATAAGCATAGTCAATACATTGATCATCATATCGTAGGATAAACACTTCATAAATACCTTCAAAGCATACTTGTGCAATGCATGAATAAGACCCCATAAATCTCACCCATGCTAAATAAAGCTTCTTTAGTAACCATAGTTCATAATTCATATTCTTGTTCATATTGTTGTTGTGGAAATAAACCTTAACAGACATAGACCATGTGAGCTTAACATGGAATCCGGTGTTACCCACACCAAAAGGGGTTGTCCTACTTGCCTAAGGTAGAACCATACTTTTAACTTAGATGGATCCAAAAGCTAAATAACCTATGGGGACACATAGTTTATGGGATAAGGGGATTGCTACTAGAAACCCGACGTCTAGTATCGTTTGGGCTTCCATCCCAAGAGATTACTCCTAGAAACCCGGCTTCAACTAACGTGAGGGCTTCCATGTCATATCAATATCCATTCGGTGCTAAGAATTAATTCTCACGGAGTACTTATTAAGTCTTGACTTGTGCTCATATTTATGGAAGAATGTGTCTACACTCAATCCAACATAATTCATAGGATAGCTCTTAGATCATGTGTGAGAATAACCTTTCACTGTCCATGTCTACATATAGATTCAATAGGTGAGAAAGCCTTTCAACCTTAGAATCATCATATTGTGAGAAAACATTTCACATCATATCATATTCATGCATAAGTGTGTATATGAGAATAACCTTTCAACAACACAACAAGTAGATTATAATCATATACACTTCACTCTCAAAGTGTTCTTAAAGCATATACAAAAACTTCATAAATATGCATAATATCATAATTTGCCCTTTCAAGGATCAAAGCTCATATCAAATCAACACATCAAGAATTCACTACATTATACATGGATATTGACATAATTGAAGTAACCCAACTACTACAAGCATAATATCATAATATCCTTCTTTAATCAACACACCCACATCACAAGACCATAATTTGGGAATATGGGGATTTTATGGGTTCTTGGGGATTTCAATATAAAACCCATAATAAATCATAAATTCAATCATAATATAAAGTAATTCAAGCATTAAAATCATTTTTGAAAGGAACCCATGACTTTGGAATCAAACCCTAGCTTTTAGGGATTTCTATCTTTGAAATTCGGGTTTTAAAGTGGCTCCATGGATGAATTATATCCATGGATGAAGAGATACCATACTTAGCAATGAAACCCAATGAATTAGAGTAGAAGACCTTGCTCCTTGAACTCTAGCTCTAATTCCTTCTTCTTCTTCTTCCTTGAAGTTCTAGAGAGAGAATATTTGGAGAGGAGATGAACCGCCCCATCAGTGGTGCTCACATCGTCCCTCATAACAAGCGGGACCTCTACAACTGGGGAAGAACTCGATGCCCCTGCAACAATCTCACGCACCCTCTGCTGGCGCAACACTTCATCTAAAATCAAAGCCTTCCTAGCCTCTTTCTCCTACCTACGCTGTCTCTTTTGGGATTTTTCCTCCTTAGTGCGGCTAGAACGGTGCTTCTTACCTTTGGTACGTGTACGCTCGGGCTCCTCCTCGGCTGTCCCACTGAATAAAGAATCCAATACCATATCATGATTCAATGCAGAAGGTGCAGCCTGAGGCTCAACTGCAGGGGTGGCAAGAATGACATCAACGACAGCCCAGGGACTGGCTAACTCGGTCTGAAAAGAGGATAGATCAATGGTCAGGACCGGTAGCTCAAGGACTCTCAATTCAAAGGCATCAAAATGCTTATTAATGGCCTGGACCTTCCGGTCCATCATGATTTCCATCATTCACTCTATTATGGCCTCGAACTCGACTATCGACTTTTGCATCCAAGGCTGGATGTGGTGCAACAGCGTGGCCATCTGAGCCTTTAATTTTTGTATTCTGGACAATGGGACAACAGCAACCCCTGACGGTGGTGTGGACCGGGATGAGCTAGGGGCCCTACTAGCGGCCTGAGAAGAGGAGGCCGGGACAGTATCGGTGTGGTCTGGTATAATGGGGTCACCTCCCTGTGCCTGCTCTACCGTGTCTGCAAGATCTGCGCCCAAGGGAGGTACCTCAACCTGGGTCTCTCTATGAGGTGCCACCATTTTGCCCCATCTCGAATGAGGCCTATATCCAAAGTCCCAGTAGGGTGGATCAACTTATCATAATGCCAGATCGGCACTCCAGAATCCCTGCACAAATGAAAAATCAAGCATGGAAATTGGTAAGTAGTAGAGGTCTTGAATGCTCTCTCGTGAATCTCTGCCAGCAGCATGCGGGCGAAGTCAATCTCCAATCCTGCTACTAATGCTGCAACCATGATAACTCTGTCCCATGTGAGTTGGTTGTCAGCTTTTGGAGGAGACACCCTGTTTCGCACCAGCAACCATAAGAACTTGGTTTCAAAGTTTAATGTGGCCTTTCGGATATCAAACTGTGGTGCGGTGACCCACTCCGCACGCTCGCCATGTGCATCAATGTGTTTAGCTAACCATAGTGTAACAGCTTCTCGCTGCTCTACATTTTTTTGGAAAGCTCTGACCCTCACAATGTCCCATCGATAATCAAACTCTATTGTGTTCAGTGGCCAAGAGTGACCAGTTATAGGGCCATAGAGAAATCGGCTGATGGTGGCATGTGAGATGTCCACCGGACAACCTCGAACCATAGTGGAAGTGAGAGAGTCCTGGGCTGTGGGCTTGGACTGCTTAGAGATCGAACCTCGAAGAGTGAAAACATAGGAGGCGTAGACCTCCCACACAATCTCCTCGTTGTAAGTCCCTGGGTCTCGGGCCATCCAGTCACACTTGTGAAGTTTAAAAAGCCGGTGGATGTCGGAGATAGTGTGCAAGCTCCCGGTGAGGACTCTGCACTCCTCTGTAATAAGTCGGGCCATCTTCTCTTTGTCATTTTTCATCTTGGCATCCCGATAAATTTTCCATTGGCCCTCAACAAACCATCTATTTGGCTCGCCAGCCACTGGAGTAGGGTCATCATTCTATGGTGCTGGTACTGACTCCGAGCTAATGGCCTCATCAGACGAGGCTGCTTGTTCATTTTTGCCGGACCATGTGGCTGATTTAGTAATGGACCCTGAAGCATGGGCAGATTCAGAGCCTGAAGCATGGCTAGACTCTGATCCTGAGGCATGGGCAGACTCGGAGCTGGACGTAGACCCATTCTCTGAACTGGAAGGAGCCCTAGTTGGTGACCCGATCAGTGTGTGCTCCTCATCAGACTGGGAGACAGTGACTATGTCGGGAATCACCTTCCAGGGGGTGCCTCTGGTGACTCGGGGTGAAGTGGGAGAGGTCCTTGTGTTGGTAGCAACGTATGCCGGATCCTTCGCCACATCGTTATCTTCGTCAATTAACCTTAAGCTAGGGGAAACATATTTTGACTTGCCTTTTGACTAGCTTCTTGGGTGCCATAGTACCTGTGGAAGCGTTATTAGTACCAAAAATAACTAAAAAAACACACTTAAAATAATTTTAGAGCTAAAGACGAACAACATCATAGACCCAAATTTTTTTCAGACAGTGGCTACAATGGTCATCTATGGTGGGGACCTACGGTCCGTGGAACCCTTCCGTGGATCATAGGACCAACAATATTAGTCGCAGATGGAAACCACGAATGTACAGAACGGTCCGTAGATTGATCTATGAACCGTAGTCCACCTCCGTGGTTTCACACTTGGTGAAATTTTCTAGTGTATCCAACCACGGATCTGATCTACAGTCCGTAGATTGATCTATGGTCCGTAGATGGGGTCTCCTGGATGGGATATTTGCCAGGTTTTAGACATGCTTAACTTGCAAGCCCACATATTTGACCATTTTCAACAGTATCCTAGTCTAACCATGCATTTCAACATTTAATCGTGCTAGTTCATCATTCTAAGGATTCCAATTACTCAATTTGATATTTTTTTTATACAAAATTTGGAACCCTAAGTTGAAACTTACATTTAGACTGCAATCACACACATTTTAAACAATATTCCGACACACAAGCACTATCCATCATTCCAAAGGTGTTTGCAAGTAAATTTAGAGAAAACTTACCCAAGGTCAGGATCCAACTCCCGACTTTCTATAATCAATCTATGAACCAAAATTCAAAGTGAGGGAGAAAGTCTATTACCTTACAAGCAATGAGGAGTGGTGTGATTGTGTGATGACACTAAGCTTTGCAATACCACGCTAATCGCCGTTTTGGAGAGGAAAGGGAATTTAGGATTTTGGGGAAGGAAATTGGGAGATTACTTGGGGAATGATGGAGTGATTATGGAGTGATCTAAGGGATTTGGGGAGTTTAGAAACGGTTTGGGAGTAAATGGAGGGAAGTGGGAATGAATTTGAAAGGTGGGATTTTTTAAATAGGATGGTTCGGGTCGGGTCAGTCCAATCTAGGGTTAGGACCTACGAGCCGCTGACGGTCCGTAGGTCTTTCGACGGTCTGTCAGTTGGGACCGTAGATCTCCTTTACACTTAAAAAATTTAAACACTTACCTGGGATCTATGGACACCATTCACGGTCCGTGGATGGATTGACGGACCGTCGGTGGGGTCCGTAGACCTCTGCACCAGACCATTTTCTGTAGATTTGTCATAGCGCGCCCACACATGTAGCAACCATTAGGATATTCCTTTTTACATTTTCTGGACACTTTTTAGACACGGACCCTATGCTAATTCTAGCCAACACTAATACAAAACTAAAAACCTATCTAAATTAATATAGAGAATCAACTAAACAAGGAAAACTACTAGATGGAAAATAAAAACCTATCGTTGGCTAGATTGTACATCTTGGGTTGCCTCCCAAGCAGTGTTTGATTTAACATCGCGGCACGACGCATGCCTCTTGATTACTCAGACTTCATCAAGAACATAGGCCTCAACAACCTCTTGCACATTTTCTGCATTTCCCAGATAGATCTTGATCCTTTGCCCGTTTACCATGAACCCTGTGCCTTCACAATTCTCAAGCTCAACCACTCCATGGGGGAGAACTTTTGTGAGTAAAAATGAGCCGGTCCATTTGGATTTGAGTTTTCCCGGAAACAAGCGCAACCTAGAGTTGAATAGAAGCACAAGATCACCCACAACAAATTCTCGCTTTTCAATTCTTTTATCATGATAGCTCTTCATCTTCTCTTTGTACAAGGCTGAACTTTCATAAGATTTTAGGCGGAACTCATCAAGCATATTCAAGTCATTCATTTTTTGATTAGATACGACACCCCAATCCAAATTTAGCTTCTTCATCGCCCACAAAGCCTTATGCTCTAGCTCTACCGGTAAATGGCAAGACTTCCGATATACAAGTTCGTAAGGAGACATACCTATGGGAGTCTTGTATGCAGTGCGATAGGCCCATAGAGCATCATCAAGATTCCTTGACCAATCCGTTCTGTTAGCATTCACAGTCTTTGCCAAAATTTGTTTGATTTCTCTGTTGGACACTTCAACTTGCCCACTAGTCTGTGGATGGTAAGGAGTGGCTACATTGTG
>JAJOOS010001756.1:0-40363 GCA_029582725.1 Solanum chiquidenum | reverse complement strand
TTTGGAAACAACATCTCTACCTCTACAATGTAGTTGTAAGGTCTGTGTACACTCTATCTCACCCCACTCGTTGGATTTCACCGAGTATATTATTGTTGCTGTTGTACTAGTGAGAATTCATATAGCCGACACCAAATCAATAGTTCCATGATATTTTTAGTTGGCTTACAAACTTTGATTGGTGCAGGAGCATGGGAGGGGGAAGGTGTTGGAAACAGTGGTGGAGATACAGGATCGTCATGACGCAGCAAAGGAGATAGAAAGGAGCTTGCTTGAGCTGCACCAGATATTCTTGGACATGGCAGTGATGGTTGAGGCACAAGGAGAGAAAATGGATGATATTGAACACCATGTGGTGAATGCAGCCCATTATGTTAATGATGGAGCCAAGAACCTCAAGACTGCAAAGAAGTATCAAAAGAGCAGCAGGAAATGTATGTGCATTGGAGTTATAGTTCTCCTAATTCTGATCCTGGTAGTCATCATCCCCATTGCCACCAGTTTCACCAAATCTTGAATAGCCAGCCCTTGGTTTCATTCTTTATATTCTTTTTAGCAGTTACTTTGATCACTCTCGTGAGAAATTCATGTATGTTTGTTATTCTATTTGTCACACTAGTTAGTCCTTTTGATAGGACTATAAAGTGAGTATGAACACCTTAATGGATCTGTTGTTACAAAATGTCTACAGAGATTTACTGGCATAATATATAGAATTAATGTTCAAAAGGCTGATTTTACCATTATGTCAACTACAACAAATAATGATTACAAGTAATGAAGATAAATGGGGATTAAGGTACCCCCTGGAGGATATAAGATGCAGGAAATGAGGTTGTAATGGTTTGGCCATATGAAGAGAAGATTGTGTGGATGCTTCGGTAAGGAGGTGCAAAGGTTGACTGTAATGAGCTTAAAGAGGGGTGATGATTAGACATGACATGATATAACTTCAGCTCACCGAAGACCATGACCCTTAAAATGAGGGTGTGGTGGTCGAGAAATAGGATAGAATGTTAAATAGGTAGTCGGGTGTATTGCTTTCCCATTCCCGGAGTATTAGATCTTATAATAATCGAGCTAAAGACTCAACATCTGTTAAGGTCTCTATGTACCTCTTA
The DNA here is from genome assembly GCA_029582725.1 of Solanum chiquidenum. Lineage (NCBI taxonomy): Eukaryota > Viridiplantae > Streptophyta > Magnoliopsida > Solanales > Solanaceae > Solanum > Solanum chiquidenum. The sequence goes on along the minus strand of JAJOOS010001756.1, from coordinate 39,242 downwards.
CTCGTGAGATTACACCGGTTTTATTGTTATTGTTAAGTGAGAAAAATACAACTTTGGTGACCAAGGTAAAAAAACCCGTTATTTCTCTCAAATTTAAACATTAACGTTTGTACTCACATATCTAGACAATAACAATCTTGACCTCAATAAACAGGCTATTAGATATATGTTAATTCATATCATAATCAATCGCAACAAATTATTTTTCTAATTTTCAAGTGTCTTATTTTCTCAAAACTTTATTTTAAGATAAGGGATTGCATTTTCCTACTATCAAATTGATACTGCCAGTTTACATATCAAAGTATTCCCAATGAGAAGTCCTACCATAACAAAAAATGAGGAATAAAAAATGAAAAAAAAAGGAAGTAATTTTGGGCACGTAAAAAAGTTAAAGAGTTTCTATATTACAAGCAATTCCTTTGAATTTTATCTTTTTATTTTGTTAAAGAAAATTTTCTAAGGAGACTTTGAAGCCAATACTACAAAATCCATTTACTAAAAACCGTTGTTGTTATTAATGGATCAATGATGTTGTTAGATGTGATTGAGTTCGTGTTTTTTGTTGACACAAACAACAACGCTGTACTATACCATTAGTAGCCTCTCAAAATCTTAATAGCTCAATTGGTTGGTTATCTAAATTTTCACGTTGTTGATGCGAGCTTGATTTCCTACCCCATTTCTCTTTCCTCTACCCTATTTATTTTTAAAGGCTCACTCATTATATAAATATCTATATGTACTAAGATGTTATATTCTATAAATAAGAGCGATTTAATTAATAATTAAAGTTACTATACGTACACCCTGTCATATCCGATTCAATTTGTTGCTAATGATTCTTTCAATTATGTGATCTATTCCCCTTTTATAAACTGATTTTTTTTTCATCGATTGAATGGACAAGACAAGGTCCAAGCCAGACCCCTAACATGTTAACACCAAAAAAAAATATCTTGTTTTTTAAAATTTGGTGTTTTCAAAATAATTGTATAGAGTTAATAATTAAGAAGGACTATGGAGCTACCAATTCTTGATTGTCATCTGACTTTGTTCTTTAAATTGAATACGCAAGTAAACTTTTGTGTTGCATGCTTAGTCATCTTCCACAAAAAAACAAAGACTCATTAAATCAATGTTATCCAATAAGTAATACTCCATATTAATTGTATCTACTGTTTTAATATTCTTAAGAACCTTAATTTAGAATTAATGCTAGTTAGGTATAAGAGTTTGAATTTGTCAATTTTGTTGCTTCTACATTCGCAGATTAATTAATTTGCGTGTAACATGAAAAAAATTGGTGAGATCTCTATGTTTTAAATTTTCAATGTCATGCCTCGATTTAAACTCTCTGAAGTTGTGCATAATATTTCATTTGTATATATCAACGTGTAAATATCTTTTATACGATCAGATGTATTTTTATAGAAAAGATATTTATTTTACATATGTGTATGATCAAATTAAGTTTGTATGTCACCGTCAACTAAATTGTAGACCGTAATTACCACATTTGGAGAAGATCCAAGAAATATAAAGAAGAATTTTTATACTATTAATTAACAAATTGGTAAATATTTATTTATTAACTATATAGATACAAGCATTATCAAATGAATATCTCTCTGTACATAACTTACTAACAAATGAATACATTGGAAATCCTCCCAAAAGACAATCCAAAAAGGAGTTATTCCCACAAAATGCAAAGTAAATAATATATATTTAAAAAAAAAACAAATAAGACACTATCTTGCTAATATGTCCACTAATTAATTTTACGTCTGCGATATGAATCCTTATTGTCTGCTTACCAGCCACAATTTACTTTTCTCGAACATATATGAGACAGACAATGTGAACAAACTCACACAACGATAATTGTACTAGGCCTTAACATATGACCAGCAAAGTGCATTTCATTAATGGGTGGGCAATTACCCGACCCGGAGCCACTATTACCCGGGATATTTGTGCAACCAGATGGTCCAGATGAAGGAACAGGACCTCTTTGAAGAGATTGTAAATTCATCAAATTTTTTTCATGTAACAACCTAGTACCTTTACCTGGTTGGAAAAACATAATTAGGACAATAAGGGTTAAGAATACCAATAGATTGGTTTTTTTAAGATTCTTCATCTTACAATTATGTTGCAAAATAAGTAACAAAGAAGAATTAATGTTGTTTTTTTTAAAAATTAAGGAGAGAGGGAACATATATTTATAGGCAACGTTTCTTATGGTTTTTGACTATTGACTAGGAAATTCAAGGTTTATTTGTTGGTATTTCGATTTATAAATATATTAGTACGAGATAAAGCTAAGTGGGATTATGTTACCACGTAGTTGATGATGATAAAGTTTAGTGCTATGGGTCATGTGAACTTGGTAAATTTTATTTGGGCTTTGTATGTATAGAAATTTTCGTTGAATATTTATAAAAGTTCGATAGAAAAACCATACTTGCTTTTATTAGACAACATATTAATACTTTAAGATCGTTGTTATAAGAATGAATAAATTTTAAATCCTGAGTCCGTGTCGTCATGGTGTCTTCCTACTAGCTTCCGGGAAACATTAATTAGGCTGGCCGCGGCAATTCCTGTTGGGGAAGTTTCCTTGTAATGAACTAGTGGTTTTTGGTAAGATTCAGGCTAGTCTAACCTTTGGACTTTTACACCAAAGTTGAATTTCTGAAGTCGTTATTTTGGCGACGAAATCAGAAATTATATTAAGGGTGTTTTTGATAAAAACTGTTTGTTCTTGTATATTCCTACTTTTTTCCAAATTAATCTCGCGGATACATATAATTCAGAAGAATATGTGAGTGATTCATACACAACATCTCTTTCCTTTATCAAGGGTTCGACCAATTGATATGTTTCCACAAATAATTGAAATTCTATTTCTTAATCTGTATCTTCAATTTTTGGAAACTTATAAAGTTCTTCCATCAAACCTTGATCAATGAACCTACAAAATCCTTCAAATTGTATCTGATTAAATCCAGGTTTTAAATTTCCCATTTAGCAAAAAATCCCACTATTGGTTCATTGCATCTAATTAGATAGATTAGATATTCAAAATTTAATATATATATATATATATATGATTTTAATTTATATATAAAACAATATCTTTATATATACAATATAACTTTTTAATGAAAGATGTTCAACTGACCACTCTTCACTCTGTGTAGCTACGCCACTAGACATTCCTAAGGTTAGGTTCACAATAAACCTCCTTTCGAGTTCAATTACACTTTCAAGATGTAAATCGTATATTCTATGAGATTATGACTAAACTTCACTCAATTCTCTACCTAAAACAAATCACCCTACGCGATACTTGTGTTTATCACTAGTTACTAATTCCAAATATATAGTTTACTTATCTTAAACCAATTTAACTACAAAAATACATTTCTAATCCAATCAATTTTGTAATCCCGTCAAAAACAATGTGCACCTTAACCTAATTGATTATTATTGTTGCTCTTTTGTTTACGAGTGCTTAATTCCCACTATAAGTAGCTTATTAAATATTTGGAAAAGTGCCCCTGAACTATGCAAAATAGACCACTTATACCCTTCGTTATATTTTAGGATAAAAAATATCGGATTTTATTCGGTTAGCTTTTTGGTAGGAAAGGCAGTCACAGGAAGAAATGCCCTACCAATGAATAGATTAGTCTACTGGCGAATTACACCGAATTTTGCCTTCAACCAAGCCTTTACGTTCCGAAATCGAGAAAGATCACTCTGAAAAGTAACGACCTATGAGAGAAGGGTTTTTAGAAAAGAAAGCGTACCAATCCGGCAAATAAAGCAAAAACAACGACTCCTACATAAATAGAATAGAATAGAAATGTTGCCGCCGTTATTCCAAGAGATCACAAATATCCCTTAAGAGTTAACACCCAAAAATTTTAATGATGTGGCAAGCCACATGGACTCATCTCTCCACCTAAGCTGCCAACTGGGATTTTCCCTTTCATTCTTGACCAAATCCTAATTCATCCTCCCAAATTAAACCCTAGTTTTGAGAGAAAAAAATGAATCTTCTCCATCAAAGTTTCAAGTAATGTCCGAAGGCTCCCTTAATTGAATTGAGAAAGTGAACACTCGTCTTACGTTTTGTTGTTGCCGTAATCATATTTTTAGTACCAATAATTGGTGGCTCCACCATTTGTTCCTTCAACATTTTATTTGACAAGAAAATAAACTACTAAAGAAAATTAGAAGCTAAACGGTAGAAGAAGAAAAATTATATAGAAATGATTTTTTTTCCTTGTGTTTTTAGAGTCAAATTTTAACAGTAATCCATAATTTTTCTTGCGTTCACAACGGGTTGTGTTCAAAATGGAAAATCGACAGTGTTGGCTGAGCAAACGATTGAAAAAGTTAACAATTTAATAAAATTGAACCAAAATAGAAGCAGGGATTGTTGATTCCAACAGAGGCATGGTAGGAACTAGAAACAAAGCGCAATAATTGATTCGATGAGTTACGTCATTAACGGAAAAGAGGTGGCAGACGTTCGATTTGATCCAACGGCTATGGTACCGAAGCCGATGCCGGTGCCAGCAGTGGTGGAATCAGGAGGTGTAGATGCGGCGGTCTACACGTGGGAATCCTAATTGGCAGCTTAAGTGGAGGGATAAGTCCACATGGCTTGTCACATCATTAAATTTTTCAAGTGTTAACTCTTGAGGGGTATTTGTGATCTCTTGGGATAACGGCGGGAGTGTTTTTGATCCTAAAATGTAACGGAGGGTATAAGTGGTCTACTTCGCATAGTTCAGGGGCAATTTTGATCCTTTTCCATTAATATTTCATGGTCAAAAGACTAAAAGGAGAAAAAGACGTAATAACACAGACGAATAGGACTCTTTAAGTCTTGATCGAACCAGAAATTCCAACGATGATAGAAATAAATGGAGGGAGATGTAAGTTGATTCTTCCAAAGAGTCGGAGTAGTTGGTAATTCTCAGTGAAAAAGAATGAAGCATCATCCACTTCAGATGCTCTCCACAATGGAACCTGCTTCAATCCTCACATTGACAACATCATAAAAACTGGAGATTATACAACTATATATATTATATGTCAAGACCTTACCGATAATGTGCTTATATATATTATATATTATATATATATATTAGACGTCAGGTACCAACTTTTAAAACATCCAAAAGCCAATATGGGTTTTCAAAAGCTAAAAAATATGAGGGCAGAATAACTCTTTACAGAAGGGCTACAACCTCGCCTCCAAACCTAAAGACACATTACGGCAGAGAACAGTCAAATGTTTCGGGACTAAGCTCCCTCATTAAATAGCTAGCTTTCAAAACCCATTTGAAGGCCTAAATACTCTATACCTATTTACACCACACGCCATATTTGAATAATCAGGGGTGTGGTACAGGTAACCAGTATCAGTATGACCATTTCTCATTCCAAGAAAAGATGGATCAGAATGCATCAATTGCCACTGGTCATGAACTAACTGATCAATCTGCCCATTTACAAATTGTGGATTAGGCTGCGGAATCATATTCCTAATACTATTATAAAGGCCTCCAGAATAGTAATGCTGTAGCTCATCGTGATAGCTTCTTGTTCGCTCAAACCTACAAGAGCGTGTTGAGGGACCTAGATCAGTTGCCATGCTAATATCACCCGGATAACTGAACTGACGATTTAGATGGTTGCTATATCTTTGCCAGCCTGAGTTTGGTTCAGAAGCCCTTCCAATTCCATTCTCATCGTTCAGTAAGTCATTGATTATATCAAGATGTGGAAATTCATCTGCCAATACACTCTGGGACTGACAACCAGAAGTGCAGGCAGGAAGCTCAGATGGAAGATGATCATGGGTCCTGCTGTTAACAGGCTTTAACATATCAGATTCCTGGATGTCATTTAAGACGAAAGGATGTGATACTGACCTACTATAACTTGCAGAACTCTCCCATTTCTGTCCATTCCAAGAGGTATCCTCATTCGCCATTCCATAAGAAAAGCTTGGTCCAGCAGATCTATGTTCTGTTCTTTCCGGGCCCTCAGGCGACAACATTATACCAGAAGTCAGTGAAGGTGATTGAGAGTATGGATGTGGTGAATTAACGGCTGAACTTGGAGAATGTGGCTGACTAAAACCAACCGGACTTCCAGAAACAAGACCGCCCATAATTGCATTTCTATAGGACTGAGGAACATAACTATGTGTTGCTGGTGAAGGATCAGGACCCAATCGACCAGCTGCACTAACTGAACGAGGCAATAATTGTGTTGCCTGAACCATGGAAACAACAGGGGAAGCAGGCCTAGGATCAGTAACTAGAGGAGCACTCAAGGGTCTCGACTGGGCAGGCACTTGTCTAGAGATAGACCTTTCAGCTGTGGCAGAAGTAGTCACTTGTTTAGACAGGGACTTCTCAGTTGAAATTGAAGCAGGCTGTAGCAAGGTCTTCTTCAAGAGTTTTACCTCTACAGCTTTATGAGGATCAGCCTTCAACATCACAGAAGTTTCCGCTGAGACAACCACCGGACCTGATTTATCAGTCAGCTTAGGACTATCTGAAAATGAACTTTTGACCAAGATAGGATCACTAGTGACCGAGATTTTCAAATTTTCCTTTGACTGAACAGCAGATACTGTACTTTTTTGAGGGCTTCTAGAAGGAGACTGGACACTGGACTTCAATATGGAAGATCTCTCTCTATCATCAATTAGATTTCTCTGCTGCAAAACTGCTACTTTCTGCATACAGCAAGAAAACGACGTTGCATGATAATTGTAATTCAAATATGCACATAATCAAAGCACCTACAGAGTAATCACCCTTGAAGTAGTCAATCAATTGGAAAGGCTGGCATCTCACCATATGCATATAAACAAAAAGATGAATATAGTTAACAAGTAACATTCAAAAGCCTATGCAATTAACCAATATTTCAGAAATACATTTTTCTAGATAAATAATATTCCAGAAGAACATCCTTAAAAGACGGGATAGTTTCCACAAGTTTCTTTTTTCCATTTCTTTGTTCATAGTTCTATAAGAAACATTAGTGGAAGGCAGTGTTTCGGACGACGAAAGGCGCAAGGGTTTGCCTTGCCACAAGGCGGGGCGAGCGGCGAGGCGCTCACCTTTTTGAAGTTCGGCCCAATTAATACCAAAAAAATAAAATATTTAATTGCATATATAAATAATTGTTAAGAATTCCAACATCGAAAAAGGGATGGGAATTTAGTCTCCTTATATGGACTTGGACAATCCTCCCCTCATAAGCTAGCTTTTGAGGTTGAGTTAGGCCCAAGATCCATCTTCACAGGGTATCAAAGCTTTCTTTAGTGAGAAAACAAGAATAATAAGAGAACAAAATTGTTGAGTTATTTTTTCCCAGTAAAACCTCCACTGTTCTGCGATTCCGACACTCTCCAGGGGTATTGTGTATATACCAGTACCACCATTACGATCGGAATCCTCACAGGTTGTGTTTTTCAGCCTTTCTGGCAGTTTTTTTTTCCAGCAACTTTTTCTGGCAAAACGGCAAGCAGTTCTCCAGTTTTCCAGATCGTCTCTAGTTGTTTTCCAGATTTGTTCTTCAGTTTTTTCCCCAGAATTTACTTTATTTTTGAACACTTATAGATCTGTTTTTTATGTCTCGGATCCGATATGTTTAGCACTAAATCTGTGAGTTCCACCAGCCCAAACCATGGCATCACCACAGAACCTTTGACATGTAGTGCAAACTATTTATCTTGGTCTTCCTCTGTTCAAATATGGTGCAAGGGACAAGGAACACTTGGATACACAGGCCAATGATATTACTGAAAAAGATAGGGACAAATGGGAGAAGATTGATGCTCAATTGTGTAGTCTTTATGGAAATCCATTGATTCAAAGTTGATGCCATGGTTTCGACCAACCAAACTTGCTTCTTAGTTTGGGAAAAGGCTCCTGGGCTATACACAAATGACATATCCCGTTTTTATAATGTGAAATCTCGGTTGACTAACCTTAAAAAGTAGGACTTGGATATGTCAACTTATCTTGGACAGGTTCAGGCGGTTATGGAGGAATTTAATGAGTTAATGCCCGCTACTCCAAATGTTGAAAAGCAATTAGAGCAGCGTCAAAAGATGTTTCTAATTGTTACACTTGCTGGACTTCCATCTGATCTTGATTCAGTGCGACATCAAATTTTGGCTAGCTCTACTGATCCTGTTGTGGATGACCTGTTTGCTCGATTGTTACGACTAGCTGCACCACCTATGTCGTCTAGTTTCACCTGCATATTCTTCTGTCCTAGCATCTCAGACTGCATTTCAGACCGGAAATCGGCATGGGAAACAACGACCAAGATGTGGTCATTGTAACAAATTGGGTCATACCCGTGAGGTGTGCTACTCTCTACATGGTAAACCAAAGAATGCTCAAACTGAATACACATGTAATCCCACCAATCAATTGTTCTCTTTGTCTGAGGTAGAATACAATGACTTTCTTCAGTATCAAGTGAGTAAGCAGGCATCTTCATCAATAGCTTTTGTTGCCCAAGTTGGTAATCATGTTGCTTGTATCTCACAGTCCACCACACTTGACCCTTTGGTTATGGACTCAGGTGCTTCTGACCACATTTCTGGTGACAAATCTTTATTGTCTAATATTACACTCTCAGTCGCTTCTGACCACATTTCTGGTGACAAATCTTTATTGTCTAATATTACACTCTCAGTCCCTTCCCACTATTACATTAGCTAATGGTTCTCAGACCATGGCAGCCGGAGTCGGTCAAGCCAATCCCTTACCTTCCTTGACTCTAAATAATGTTCTTTTTGTCCCTTTAGCCTCTTGTCAATCAGCCATTTGGCCAAGGCTTTAAATTGTTTCGTCTCATTTTATAGTGACTTCTTTGTCATACATGACCTCAGTACGGGAAGGATGATTGACGAAGGGCATGAGTCAAATGGACTTTATTATCTCAATTCTCACAAATCCACTACAGTTTGTTCAATCTCAGGCTCTCCAGATTTAATCCACAGACGATTGGGACACCCTAGTTTATCCAAACTTCAAAAGATGGTACCTAGCTTGTCCATTATCACTACGAAAAATGCGAATAGAAACACCAAACTGGTTTTTTATTTCAGCACAAAAAGTTTGAAATATGGAAAATAATTCAGAACGAGCTTTCATTAAGAACATCCAAGTGCACCTTGAGTAATCATCAATGAAAGAAACAAATTACTTAAAACCCAATGTAGAACTGACTCTACTAGGACCCCAAATATCATAATGAACTAAATGAAAAAAAGACTATGCACAATTAATAGGACTACGTGGAAAAGTAGATCGGGTGTACTTCCCCAATTGACATGACTCACAATCTAACTTAGACAATTTGGACAAGCTAAGTACCATCTTTTGAAGTTTGGATAAACTCAAGTGTTCCAATCGTTTGTGGATTAAATCTGGAGAGTCTAAGATTGAACAAACTGTAGTGGATTTGTGAGAATTGAGATAATAAAGTCCATCTGACTCATGCCCTTCGCCAATCATCCTTCCCGTACTAAGGTCCTGTATGACAAAGAAGTCACTATAAAATGATACGAAACAATTTAAAGCCTTAGCCAAACAACTTATTGACAAGAGGCTAAAGGGACAACCAGGGACAAAAAGAACATTATTTGGAGTCAAGAAAGGTAAGGGATTGGCTTGACCGACTCTGGCTGCCATGGTCTGAGAACCATTAGCTAATGTAACAATGGGAAGGGACTGAGAGTAAGTAATATTAGACAATAAAGATTTGTTACCAGAAATGTGGTCAGAAGCACCTTAGTCCATAACCCAAGGGCCAAGCCTTGTGGACTGTGAGATACAAGCAACAGGATTACCAACTTGGGCAACGGAACCTATTGATGAAGATGTTTGCCTTACACTCTAGTGGTACTTGGGAGCTTGTTCCTCTACCTCTAGATAAATCTAGAGTTGGTTGTCGGTGGGTATATACAGTGAAGGTTGGGCTTGATGGACAGATTGATGCACTTTATGGATATGGCCTGAAGCAGTCTCCTCGAGCATGGCTTGGGAAGTTTAGCATGGTTATTCAGGAGTTTGGCATGGTACGAAGTGAACTGATCATTCTGTGTTTGATTGTCACTCTGCTCCAGGTTTGTGCATGTATTTGGTAGTGTATGTTGATGGCATAGTTATCCCAGGCAATGATGATGAGGGAATTACCAAATTGAAACATCACCTTTTCCAACACTTTCAGACTAAGGATCTTGGTCGATTGAGGTACTTCTTGGGCATTGAGGTTGCTCAATTCAAATCAGGAATTTCCATTTCACAAAGGAAGTATGCACTTGATATTCTTGAAGAGACAGGGATGATAGATTGTAGGCCTATTGATTCTTCAATGGATTCAAATGTTAAGCTCCTACCAGGTTGGGGGAACCTCTTAGCGATCCAGGAAGATATGGAAGGCTGGTAGGAAAGTGGTAGGAAAGTTGAATTCTCTCGCAGTGACTCAACCTGATATACCTTCTCGATAAGTGTCGTAAGTTAGTTTTTGATCTCTCCTTGTGATAGTCATTGGAATGTAGTTATTTGCATACTTCGATACATAAAATCTGCTCCAGGGAAAGGACTTCTTTACGAAGACCGAGGACATGAGAAAATTGTTGGATATTCAGATGCAGATTGGGCAGGGTCACCAGCTGACAGACGATCCACTTCTGGATATTGTGTTCTAGTTGGGGGAAATTTGGTGTCTTGGAAAAGTAAGAAACAAAATGTGGTTGCTAGATCTAGTGCAAATGCAGAATATCGGGCTATGGCAGTGGCAACATGTGAACTCATATGGATCAAGCAACTACTGAAGGAGTTGAAATTTGGAGATACTAAAGGAATGGAACTTGTGTGCGATAATCAAGTGCACTTCACATTGCATCGAATTCAGTATTTCACGAGAGGACCAAACACAGAGAGATTGATTGTCATTTTGTTAGAGAAAAGGTACTTTCAGGAGACATAGTCACAAGGTTCGTGCGGTCAAATGATCAGTTTGCAGACATATTCACCATGTCCCTAGCTGGTCCCAAAACAAGTTATATATGTAACAAGGTTGGTACATATAATTTGTATGCACCAGCTTGAGAGGGAACGTTAGAATCCTAGGAATATTCTAATTTCTATAGCATATGTAAATATAGTAGGTAGCTTGATTTCCTCCTAGATATATTCTAGCTTGATTTGTAGTGATTAGGTATTGATTTCCTTTCCTTTTTAGGACATGTATACTTAGCTATTTAAACCCCAATAGCTTGGGGGAATAATCAAGCTAAGTTCTCTCTCAAACTCTTCTCACAATAATCAAAATCTCAATAGCAATAACATATAAGAAAATATTTCAATTCAAAAGCTGAAAATAGATAATACATACTTGGAACTTGAATGAGAAAAAAACAGAACAGAAGTCAAAACAGTGAGAAAAAAAACCGAGGTAGAAGTGACTCTGAAGAAGAAGGAGAAAGAAATAGAGGAAGAAGAAATCTGAAGAATAAAAGAAGAAATACATTGGTTGGACCTTGGAGTCGTTGAAAAAAGTCTAGCTAGTCGCTTGAGGAGTCTAGACGAAAATCCTAAAATTACTTTTTAACATTTAAAACCCTAAATTGGTCGCCTTTTTTAAAAGAAAATACAAAAGGCAGCCCCTTTCTCGCCTCTTGCCTCTCGCCTTTGTCGCCATGGCGTCACCTTTTGACGATCACCTCGCTACAATGCTAAAATGCGATGAAAGGTTGCCTCGCCTCTCGCCATTGGCGATGAGGTGATTGCCTTTCACAACACTGGTGGAAAGAGATGAGCATCTAAGAATGTTCACCACAATGTGCAAAGGAGAGGGTCGTCAAAAAAACCTAGAGGAAACTATCAAAAGAAGGCAGTTTAGAATTAAGAGAAACACATGATTAGGTGCTTCAACTTGCTGAGTATTCAGCAACCACACTTATAGGATTATATCCACTCTGTCTGGAGGGGCAAACAAGGAATGGGTACAGGGAGAAGATAAAAACCTTGTTAGTTGCTTGCTGTTCGCACGAAGGAAGTGCAGTAGCCTGACACTCAGATCCTGTTGCCCCACAGCTTACAGATGTATCACTTATCTGACCATCATCTGAAACAACATCCGACGTCTGACCAAGTGTTTCACTAGCCCAATCAGCTGCCTTACAAGTTGACCTGCTTCGTTCATTTCTCCCTCTAAAAGGTTGAAATACTAGGAATTATAAGTAAAGACAGACATTTTAAAAGATATTTAAACGGAAGCAGAAAACGTTACCTGCTAGGTAATTTCTGTTTTTTCTGGATCAAAGGAAAACCTCTGTGGGTTCCATTAATAACTACTGAAACAATTGAGTCAGTGGAACACGTTGATGAACTATCATCAATCATGGAAGGACTTATCCTTTCTGCTATCACATTCTGCGAAGCTGAAAGGCCAATTAACCTGCTGCAACCAGCTTCCACAGATGGATGCACCTCTGAGCTATCAGTATCCCAGTTGACAGGACTTGCATTTCTGTCTTCTGAATCAGGATGAATTATGGAGTCTATAGAATCAGAAATATCAGAAACCTCTTCCAGTACATCTGATTTACCAAGTACTTGTCCTGGCACCTCAGCCATGTACTCATTTCCTTCACCAATGGAACCATCAACTTCAGTCTTATCATGCACCATAACATCAGGTTTTTCATCCCTCTCCTTATCCTTTGCTTTCCGGATATTCCGCTTCTGTTTAGACTGAAGTACAAAGTAAGCAACTAAACGCGATAAAATTTAACTGTACTCAATGTGTTGTTAAATGAAAATAAGTGATTTTCAACATTATGTTTGCTTGTATGTAGCATGCATTTGAGTATTTTCTAGCAAATAATCACTTTTCTGCATAATCAGTTTCTGACTGGTCAAGCAACAAATGACATCTCTAAATAACACAAAAGGCGAAGCAATAAGACGGTGATGTGAGCAATTACATTGTATAGCACCAGAACCTACAAATGATCTTGCTAATCAAAATTAAAAAAATAAATTTGCACCAAGGATAAATACCCAGGGTCATACATGAAAGAACTCCTTAGTACAGCATTCCATATACACTTTCTAAAAAAATTCCAATTGAAGCATCTTGCTTATCCTTTTCTGGATAAGTTATGGATCATCTTTCTTATCCTCAATGACATCAAGGGGCTTGTGTGCTCCATTGTGCAAGAACGATATATTATATAACAATTCTTGTCCTTCCTTCAGAAGGTAGGGGTAAGGCCGCACACACCACCCTCCTCAGACCCAACTTGTAGGATTACACTGGATATGTTGTTGTAATTCTTGACCTACTCAGTTGGCGAGAGTGATTTTATCGCATGCTAAACTCAACTTAGAGATTCTATCCATTTGTGACAGGTCATTAATGCAAACTAATGATAGAATACTTAGTTTTGTATACTAAACCTCCCATTAAAAAACAGCCAATAAATCCAAGGGAATTTTTTTTCCTCTGTGTGTGTATGGGGGGAGGGGGGTAACTCTTGCTTTTCTCTCTATTGGGTATGTTAGTCTCGCTCTCTGCTCAGTAAGTATGTCTGCTATGAACCTAGTAGAATCTGAGCCACCAGCCACAGAAACTGACCTAGTATCATCACTTTCAGATGTGCCGATTAATTGTATAATTAATGAATCTGATTCTTCATGCAATTTTTGTAATTAAACTCAATGCAAATCAATACCTGTTTTTTCTTCGACTTCTTTTCCTTCTCAGATGCTCGTTTAGCTTTCTTCTCAGTTTCAGCCAGCCAAGCAGCCTCTTCACGGATGAGTTCCTCTTGCCTCTTTAATGCAACAGCTTCCTTATATGCAACCTCTATTTTACTGCAGAATGTAAGCAATTAAGTGACTGTTAAAACTACTAAAAGCTGTAGTCAATAACAAAATACCACTAGCCAAAGGAAGCAGCAAAACTCATAACTTGTAACTAGAAGAAACAAACAACATCACCCCTCTCTGATGCAGAAAATGCAGTTAATAATGCAAGGGGCGCCAACCTATTCTGCTGGCAAAACTAATAATCCACCACAACAATCTATTAATGTAATATAAAGATCAAGCTCACTCAGAGAGAGAGATGCAGAGTCAAATTCAATGCAATCTCAATTATGTCATATAACATGAGCGCTCGCTCTCCTTTCCTTGCAGATCCATAAAGACCTGGAAATAGTTTCTGCATTGCCTCGCAGTTAAATGACAAAGAAAAGGCAAATAACTCATTTAAAAAATTACCTGAAAATATGCGCAAGGACAAATATTTCAATAGTTCGCCGACCTAGTTCAGTTAAGCGCCTCTCATCACGCTGAATGGGATCTCTGTTCGTGTCCTCTCCAGAAGCGGCATCCTAAAATGAAAAAGTAACGGTAAAAGTAACTTAAAAGTTAGTGACGCAATTAACACTAGAATTGTTAGACATTTTTTGTAAGGGCTATAATTGTTGGACATATTTGCATGAGTTTCAAGAATGCAATTATGCAACTCACCTTTGTACGGTTCTGAGGACCTTTCTCATCCTTCGGAGGCAACGGCTCCAAAACAGCCCTCTCAAGCAAAAGCAAGACATCATCCACCAAGACAAACATGTCTTTCTCCAGGTAAACAATAGGAACTGTTTGTTCCACTGCATCTAAATGTTTCCCTTTACCTGTCTGTCCATTACTCTGGTCTACCAGAGCTTTAAGCCCACTGTACAACGAATCCATCACAAGAGTAGACGTAACCTCTTTTTCTATGAAGAAGTTCTTGACCACCATTTTCAAAATTCGATCTGATTTCTCTCTGGACATGCGGCGTCTAGAATTTTGGTCTATTCCCAGCCAAAAAGCACAGAAACTGAAACTCCATCATACATAAGCAGTCAGTAAGTTTAGCACGAAGATTTAAGAATTAACACAATTCAGACCATAAATGACATTAGGCAGTGACCAACAGAAGGCAAGAGGAACAAAACCTTATTCAACATATATCTTATATATGAGTATGAGTCAGTAGCCACCAATAATATAGCTAAATATTACAGAGCAAAAACAGAGAAAAAGAAGCTAGAAGCTATCACACCAATAATCTCCAAAACATGGAAAACAGCTAAGAAAATTTGCATCCTACCTCGACCATCTAGCTTTATCCCCTATTAATTTCCCAAGCTTTCCTCGTCGCTCTTCCACAAAACGACGGCAAGTTTGCTCAACATTCGTTAAATACACCCTAACAAGTTCTCGCCGATATTGACAATCAAGGCTATGGAAAGGACGCTCTGCTTTCTCCCTACAAATAAAAAACATAGGTTAAAATGGTTAGCATAACAAATATCTCCGTAGAATCTGATAATCACTGTTTAAGATCCATAAAAGCATGAATGAGACAGCTCATGAGCTCAAGACTAGATACATAAGAAGACAGCAATTTTTTTTTATATGAAATGGAATTTTATGCTCAAAGAGAAGAATACATAGGAGGACTGGACGTCCACAAGCTGATTAGAAAAGTTAAACCGAAAATTAAAATAAATAGAGGCCTCCAACTAAAGATATTATTTCCTTGGTCTGCATTCATTTAAGTTACTATTTGGTTCATACTTAATACTAGGCAGTAAGGGTACTTCTAAAAATTCATCTTGTCCATGTTGAAACCGATGTCTAAGTTGACACTCATTAGATATACATCAGAAAAAGGTGTTATAGACTAAACAGTGTAAAATTCCTACATGAATAGACCCCCATTTATTCATTAAATGGGAAAACCAAACTATATAGAGGAAAGAGTAGAGATAAACCTGATGACTTGAACTTGAGCTTTGATAATGAGGGTATCAGAATCAACAAATCCATCTACAACTTTGGAAAGGTCCATAAATTTTTTCCATCCCCAATCATGTTCTTTCTTCCAGAAACGATGCAATGTATCTGCAGAAAAATTTGCAACTGCATATTAATGTGATAGGAGGGAATCAAGAAGTCCATCACACAAGCAATGTCTAATAAATTCACCTGAATACTTGGACTTCTTCGGATCTTTGTTAACCACAGCTATAGTAAATTGTGCAAAATGACTCCAGCCTGTTATTATGAAGATAGAATGGAAAAACATCAGCTTAGCTAAAGCATCATTTTCAAAATAGCCGTGACAGACACTATCAGCATTATCATACCTGGAAGAAGCTTGTCATGATTAGCCACACAAAGAAACAAAGAGAGATGATTGCAGACATCACATCCCTGAGGATAAATCAAAATGTACCTGCATCCAACAGTTGGATAAGAGAACTTTATTAGTAACTTCTTAATTTATAAATTGATAATTGTCATTCGATGAGAGGAGAAACAAGCATATAAGAATACAGAAGATGCTACTGTTATTCCTGCCAATTGGCAATGTCGACTAAAAGTTACAAAAGTAGCAAAATGGATCACAGATCTAAACTCTTAAGTTAATTCTAACAAAAGACAACATATTACTTTATATTAGTATAACAAGAGCATGGTAGTCAGCACTTAAAAGAGTATTTTTGTGTCAACAAAGAGAAGGAGAGGGGGCACGTCATATATGAATCATTCAATGTCCGTACAGGTCAAGGGGAAATAAAAGGATTTACTTCATTGTTTTTATCCATTTACAAATTGAAAAAGATGAAGTGGAGGAGTTACACAGCTTTCCTCTCCTACTTCTAGACTAAAAAAGAAACACAACCCTTACATCTCCCCTTTGGCTAAAGGAATAAAGACGAATGCACATAAAGCTTTTCCGCAACTCTCTGCTCTTTACCTCTTAAAAGAGAAAGCCAAATAGGAAAGATAGAAAAGACTAAGTGGTCATATGACCATGTAGAATATCTTCAACATAATAAAAACATAAGTAAAAGAGTTTAGTCAATTAACAGTTGAATGCCACAAACATAGATCAGCAGCTGATGCATGATTTTTCCAAATCAATACAACTGCATGGGAAGTGGGGAACACATCTGGCTATACCTTCTAAGCATTTAAAAGACGAGATCATAGAGTCAATTCCACATGTATATTTCACAAGACAATTCTTCCCAAAGAAATAATACCATTTGTAGCCGCCAATCTCAAAAGTATTACTCCGAAGTTCTCTCTTGTTAATTTGTGAAAACTTATCAATCTTCCAGGTATATTTTCCATATAGCTCAACCGGTTTAGGTCCTGAGAGACAATAGAAAAGGTTAAGAAAATAAATAAAGTGAAGGGCTTTAAATAAGGCACATAAAATAGGGAACAAGTAGAAAACTGGTGAAGTAAATGGAAGAAACTTCATCTTAGCAACAGGTAGTTAGTTGTCTCTCTGAAAGTTAGCGCAGAGGCTAACACTACCAAAATCAACATATGTTCCACATATCCAATTGAGATAATACATAATTACCCCCTCAAACTATAACATTATTTCAAAGAGACATTGAAACATTGCTAAGGTCTTAGTACCCCCTTATTCTTGTTTGATCTGTATTTATCACCACCTTATGAGCCCAGGCGGGGCATAGAGTGTATTTCACTCTCCAACAGTGAGTGAGATAAGCAAAAAAAACAAAAAACTATTTGTTAAAAAAAAATCCAGCATTTTAATATATATTTTTTATTAGAAATATCCTTTTTTAACTTTATCTATTTCATTTAACTTTTTCAATTCTTTCTTTTTCTTTTTCGATCCAGAAGACCCAATTTGGTTTCGGAATTGTGCATCTCATTATCTTCTTGTTGACTTGAGTGAATATGGTTCTCACCCATCCTCTTATCATTTTTTTCCTAATCTTCTAGCTTCTCTTTTCTTTTTTTTTACCTTTTCTACCTTCTGCTCTGTTTCTTTGAGGGGGTTTTTCCGTGAACCTATTCTCTAATCCATCATTTCTCTCTGTTTTTTTCTATGGTTTTTGTTATGGAGTTCTGTAGCGAGTTAATTAAGGAACTTCAATTCATCATATTGCAGTAAAAGAGTACTATTAAACTTCATCCTGATGGAGTTACGATGCATCATTTTATAATGGGGTAAGGTGCTGGAGATGGTGGTGATTTTTAATTTTCAAAGTATAATTTGGCAGTGATTTTGATTTTCGATGTTACTTTTGATTTGGTGGTAGAACCAGTGGAGGTGGTATTATGGCAGTGGTGGTGATGGTAGCTACGCCAGAGGATGGCCAGCAATGAGCAACAAAGGGTTGGGATTACAAGCATACGATGAAGATTGAAGAAGGAAAGAGAAAAGAAGATATAAGGAAAATAAAACAAGAAAAAACATAAATTAAAACACAGATTAGATAATTAAATAAATTTGACACGTGGCAAGCAATAATTGGTGCATAATTTGCACTTCTTATCTTATATCTAAGGTTGACTGGAAAATGGGGTATTTATACCACTTTTAAATTGCTCAAGGGGTACTAGGACCCTCGCAAAGTTCCAATGTCTCTTTGAAAAAAGTGTTATAACTGGAGGGGGTAATTATGTACTAATGTACTATCTCTATACCAATTAATGATGATATCTTTCCCACAGGGAATTATCCAAGTATACTTTAAGCATATCTAATAGGTAAAAATACCACATGCTATTTGCAATTTACTTCTTGTGTAGAAACTAAGAGAACAGAAGAGATATACTGATACTTTATGGTATAATGAATGAATACAATATCCATCTATTATAGGTGTCAACACAATACATATAATATTAGTCCATTGCGGGACAATCTTATCTCAAAACATGACACTTGAAGCACTTAACACCTATGTTGCTCAGACTCTTAAGGAATATCGTCGGGTGCATGTCAATCCTCCAAAAGTAGTGCATTTATGGAGGATCCTGCACGGATGTAGCAACATTTTTGGAGAGTCCGAACAACATAGCTGAACACTTCACCATATCAGTTAACACTCAAATTCAAGAAACTACTTCAGTTTGTTGTTTTTTTAAAATACCGAGAGTAAATAGTCCCCAAAATGATAGCCAACGAGCTTACCATGAAAACAATCACGCGCTTCAATCCCAAATCAAATGGGTTATATGAATCATCTACATCCATCTTGCTATATTTACACCCATTTCATTCCAATACTAAATAATTTGTCTTATAACTTAAGAGTTGGCCTAGACATGCCCATTTTTATTATAACCATGGTGTCCAGCGAAATTTTGCACCTCGACTAACTCTACGGGATACCTGCCCACCTCCCACCGGCAACAGGTACCAAACAACTCTATCCACAAGGCTAGAAAAAATGGGAAGAATCACCTAGTGTTTTTTGTCTCTGCTAGGATTTGAACCTGAAACCTCATAACTCTAAATCACTTCATTGACCACTAGGTCACACCCTTGGGTGCCATTGCCGTTGTTTAAAAAACGAGAAAAAAGAGCTCTAAATGAAGAGATTTCTAATGCCTCATTTTGTTTTTATTAAGATTAAAATATTTAAATCTGAATACGCATCTGAAATATTAAGATGTTCATTAAGCATTAGATGTGTCTAAACCCAATTACATATCTGAATATTAAGATGTGCATTAAGATTAAAATTTGTGAATCTAATTACACATTTGGATATTAAGATGTTGTATTAAGATTTAAATACTAATTAATTAAAATTGTTTGTTTTTTTAACACTAAAATGTATAAACGGTCGTTATTCAAAGATTAACAATTATAAAATTCAATAAACACTAAATTAATCTAATACTATATATCAATTGGGGATGATGTTAGCTAATAGTAAGTTATGGGTAGTAGCTAATGGCGATGGTGGTGGGGAGTAAAGGTTGATGCTAGTAGTTGGTGATAGTGGATGATGTAATAGTTGTGGTTGTGGTGAATAATGACGGTGGTTGACAATATATAATGTGGTGATTGATGGTTGTGATTGTCCATGGCGACGGGTGGTTGGTGACTTGGTGGTGATGATAGTAAATGATAGCTAGTGGTAGTGACAGTTGATTGTAGTGATTGACAACGATGGTAATTGTGGATGAGGGTGGCAGTACATAGGGCTGTGCATAATATTGTTAAAACCGAAAAAACCGACCAAATCAAAAAAAATTTAAATTTCCGTTTCGGTCGGTTTTGGTTTCGATTTTCAATATTTCAGTTTTTTGGTTCGGTTTTCGGTTTTTAGCTTAAAAAAATCGGTTAACCGAAATAACCTAAATTATATATATCTATTCTTTACCCCCTTCATTTAATCTCAGCCCATGCCCATTGCCCAGCTGGCCCATAGCTGATAGCCCACAACCTTAATTAAAATACTGATCTCAGCCCATGCGCAGCCCAAATTCCAATCAGAATTCAGAAATCCCTAAATTGATTTCCCTAACACAGACCAAACTCTCATCTCTCAACTCTCGTCTCAGTTACGACTTACGTACGCCGCAGCTCCGAGCTCGTCTCTCAACTCTCATCAGTCATCTCTCATCTCTTGTGCTCGCGACTCGAAAGTCGAAGGTCAGTGCTCACTGTCCATGAGAAGTTATTTTGAAAAAGAAATGTAAGAACCTAAAATAGATGTATCCGGAATTTAAAATTTTCAGTTTAATGCTTCTTTCGCTAATGACATTGATGTAATATTGGAGTTTTTGGAATCCCTGCAGTTTTAAGAGACTCATACGATCATACCCAGCAACTGTCTTTTACTAGTGCAGTAGTGGCCAAGGAGAAGTATTTGACTATGTTCAAGGAGAAGCCTCTGTTTTGGCCTCTCCAACAGTTCTCTGACCCTCATAACCACATTATCCATGTCATGAAAGAAGGTTATCGTGCTCTCCAGCATGTTTTAACTGCCAAGAAACAACTTGAATGTTTGAGAGTTGAGACTTGGTGAAACAGATTAAGGCTAAGAAAGTCAGATTTTGATCAGTTTATAATCAAGCCAGCTGAAAATTATCCAGATGCCACAGTCCACAGACCACGTTAATTAAATTAGGTTAAACCGAAAATCAAACCGAAATAAACCGAACCGAACCGAACCGAATTTATTTCAGTTTGGTTTGGTTTCATATTTTTGCCAAACCGAAAAACCAAACCGAAATTTACAAACCGAACCGAACCGAACGCACGCCCAGCCCTAGCAGTACATAGTTGATAACGATGGGCGGCAACAACGATACTTGATGATGGTGGACGGTGGTGGTAGCAGTAAATAGATGGAATTCGTGAACTATCATTTTTATAGAAATTTTTAAATAGAAATCTTGATGATACTAAAACTTTGTTACATATCGTATCATTTGGATCTATTCAAACCAATTAAGTGATTGAAACATTTAAAAAAAAACACTTAATGATTAAGATTCAAACCTAAAAAACAAATAAACTTAATGACAGACACCTAAATAATTAAGATTAAGACCTTCATTAAGTGCAAACAAATGAGACATAGATCTCACACTTATCCATACGTTGCCATACACGCAACGTAATAATTTTAAATATTAGTCCCAACTAGTTGGTCTCATTTATATGGAACTTTTTGCTTCCACAAATCTTGTTTTTAGGGAATCTGAATCAAATCGCGAGAATCTGTCAAGAGCTGCCGAAAAATTTAGATCACCACACTCTTGCCAGATAAGTTTGATAACCAGAATCTGTAAGCAAAAGCTCCCATATTGGAACCTAGTCGCAAGCAAAGACTGAAGTAGCAGTCAAAAAGAGATGTGTGCTACAAAGGTTACCAAAAAGAATCAGGTTGCCACTGCACAATCACCAGTAAAGGTGTTTGTCAACAACAAAATTCGATCCTAATGGTCCAGCTTATCATAATCAAGTTCAAATCTCCCGCAGCCTATGAGCTCTCAGCATAAAAAAATCTCATTTCCCACAAATGCATCTTAATGGAAACAATATAGCAATACTTCAAGAGCGAAACAAATAGTACCAAATCAAACAACATAAAACTACTCCCTCATCTGTCAAGGATCAAAAAGAATTTCTAAGGATAGTTGGCAAAAAAACAAAAAAGAGAAACATCATACCACCATCATCGTCGTCATCACTGTCCCAGTATGGAGGTGATGTTGACGGAGTTCCATTTTCCATCTGCTCACAGTACCTCCATTCCGCCAATGTTTCACTAGATTGGCACCGCTGCTGCCCCTTTGACACTTCCTCCAGAGACTTCCCTATTCCTGCCTCCTCACTTGCGCTTGAAGCCATTTCTCACTCCACCAACTTCACCTGTTTTCATTACAAACAAGTTAAACCCCACTACAAATTAACTAATCTTTACACAAAAATTCTAAAGCTTCCGCAAAATTCAATTCATAAGCAAAAAGAGCAATGCAATATACAGACCACGATAAATGATCTTATTATCTAATCAAATCAGTCACCCTCATTGTATTAGCACTAAAAATGCTAACATCTAGCAAATGCTGGGTTCAATTTTCAAACCCCTACGGAAAATCATATTTATCAATGACTGAACATCACCTAAAATTCCTCAAACTGAACATCCACATTAAAAACACCTTCTGATAACCCTATTCACATTAATCTATCCATAAAATTATAGACATTCCAAACTCAATCAATAGAATAACCAAACCCCATAAGTTAAAACACAATTAACGAGTAAGGAAAGAAACCCCTCATTCCAAAAAGGATCAGAAATTAAAAAACCTAATTATCCACACCAAGCAGAAGCCTAAACCTAAACCTAAACCTAAACCGAAAGCAAGCAAAACAAAGCCGAAAGATAAAACAAAGGTAAGCAAATTGGGAATTACTGAAAACAACAAAATCAGAAGCGTACATCAACGGGAAAAAAGACCTGAATTAAAAAAAGAGAGGTGTGTCAATGGCGGAATGGCAGCTAAAGGAGAAAGTGAGGAGGGATTGCAGAGGTTGAAGAAGCAGCAGGACAGAGGCGGAAATATATAAAATATATATATGACAATGTGAATTTATTTGTGTCTTTTATACTGTAATGAGGGGGATATCTGTATATTTGGTCAAGAGTTTTAGGGCTCGTATGGTATGATGTATAAGAATAATATTGAATATAACGTATTGGTAAAATTTAGTTATATTATATAAATTACGTTAAGATTATTTTTGATGCAGTATTTGATTTAGTGTATTAAAGTAATATTATTTATAAAATACCTTTCATAAATATGGTAAAAACTAAAAAGGATGTTAGAACAATTTTGAAGGACAATTATGTCTTTAATCATGCTAATACATATATTAAAATCTCTTATATTGCTAATACCGTGAGTTTCTCATGTATTAGTTATATACATAGCATAATTAAATTAAATATATAATTAATAGGTGCATTAATTATATATAGGTTACAAAAGTATATAATAGGTGCATTAATCTAGTAGCCGACATATGGATTCGGTCAAACCCACTAGATATTGCTTAAATAGTATTAATAAATTTATTAAATATGCATGAATATTAAATTTGTATTCAATTATTATCATTAAAATAGTTATAGTAAAATTCAGAACTCATAAAGTTAAATTTTTAGATTCACCTCTGTTAATAATATACGCATAGTTAATATATGCATTATTTTTTAACAGATCCTACTAAACAAGCCCATAATTACGTAGCAATAATCAATTGTAAACATGGCATATTTTTAATTACTTATTAATTTAGCATATTATCAATAATAATTCATTATGCCAATAGTGTAAAGAAAGGGTTTCTTAAGTTATATATATATAGTAACTGGTATTAAAAAAATGACTACACTAAATTGAGAGATCGGAGTTAATTATATATTATTCTAATTGTAATCTCTTAATTTGGATAAACAAAAAAGTTATCGAGTTTGGAATTAAGGTATAATAGTAATTATTGTTACTATTCTTGGCTTGACATAGTCAATTTATATAATTTTATATGTATAGGTTTTGATTTATTTTTTTAAAAAAGTAAGAGATAGATATATAATATTTCTAAAATCGAATTGCATTACTTGCTCTACTCTAAAACTATGTCATCTTTTAATGGAATAAATAATAATTGATTGTTTTCTAATTTCTTTTAATCTAATATATGCACATATAATATTTGTCAATAAAACTCTTTAAGCAATGATCTTATCTATGTCATTTTGCTTGACGCAATATAAAAATGACTTTCGAAAGTAACTAATTAGCCCTTTGAGCTCTTTTCTTTAAAAAAAAAAAGAATTATAAGGGGACATTTAATATTCATAAGTATTGGTGGTAATTCATGAACTATTTTCCGCTAATCAATTTTCAATTTTAGTTTGTTTTATTCTTTTTGCCTATAAATGTCGCATCATAGTATGCTTACCGCAGCATAAGATGCCTATCGCATGATAAGATGGATGGCGGAAGCTCATACGTACCAATTCGTCTCTTTAAAAGATGCGGGTCTATGAGATTGTATGTGGCCCCTAAGTTTAGTTAGCTAATGTCTACACTTTTAGTTTGGCTCATCTAATCTGGTTGACTTTTTCTATCAAAACAATACTAGTACTATATAACACTATATTATAGGAGTATTTACTTTGGAGGAATCAATCCAGAGTTAATTGGTTTAATCAAGAAATTAATGTATTAAAAAGGAAGAATAGTCATAAGTCATTTATTATCTTCTCTAGAGTGTCAAAAGTTGCCCCAAAGTTTATGTAACATGACAAGCATGTCCAAAGATTGACAATTTGGTGAGCTAATTAAGTACTCAATATATAACAAAAGATTAATACTCAATATAACTAAAGATTAGTCATTTAGGTTGACTCTAAATTGACCTATCAAGTATAATAAAGCAGTAATGGTAAAAAAAAAATATAGTGTAGAAAATAAATTGACGTTCAACACATTAGTTAAAGGTCTAATCTAATATGTATATTCAGTTAAAAATAATAATTTAACTCTTAATAAAATTTATTTGCTCTGCCAGCTTGATTGTTTTAACTTAATTAGTCAAGACACATTTTTACATAACACGAAAACATATTACACTCTGTTTGGATCATTGTTACCCATTGTATTGTATTGTATTGTTACTATACCTACAATGTTTGTTTTGATTGTTACTTAAAATATTGTATTGTATTATTAAATTCCGTTGTTACGTAATAATGAAAACCCCCATTTTATGAAACAACCAATTTGGTGTGTTTCCATTGTTACTTAATTTCTTTTTCCAATTATATCTTTACATAATATTTCATAATACTATTTTACCTTTTACCTTATATTATTTAATTCTAGTCAAACCTCCTACCCTAAAATAATTAAGGATATTTTAGTAAATTTATAAATTACAATACAATACGATACAATCAAACCAAACAATAAAAATGTTATTAAACAACAACAAACAATACAGTCTAGCCAAATATTGTATCTACCATATAATACAGTACAATAGAGTACAATACAATACAATATATTATGAAACAATGGATAACAATGATCCAAACAGAGTGTTAATATATCTCTCACATGCTTTGTGTGAATCCATTAATTAGCTCATCTCAATGTAGGGCGAAACTAGTTTGGAAAGTATAATAGCAATTTAGGGTGAAATTAGCTTGGAAGGAAGTATTAGGAGTGGGGTGCCAATGGAATGGTTCGGTCGTTTTTTTTTAAAAAAAAATTATATCATCCCAATTTTTTTTGGATATTTTAGAATGTATAACCAAAATTAGAATTTTTCAAACCATCCCAATCATATCGGTTTCTCTTCAGTATCGGTACGGTTTGGTTAATTTTCAATTTTTTAAATTTTAAAATATCACCTCAAAATATATTATTAATAAAATATTTCTTTTGCATATATGTTCTTTGAAAAAACACTTCAATTCTTCACCAAGAAGTCAAGAATGTAAAACTTTGTTTCCATATTGTTTGATCTTTAAACATTTAATAGAAGTGCTTGCATAGATTTTGCTATATTATTTGATAGATTGTCTATTATAGTATCTGATAAGTCTTAATGTTTTTCAGATGTTTTGATGATCCTCACAAATGCAGGGACCCGGTCCTCTGCAGAGTGTCCTCGTCCAGGTTAATGTGCTATACAACTGGAAAGTTGTCGTGTCAGAGGTTGGTGAAGCCGTCATCGTACTAAACCAATCAGAATGGACGAGGTTGTTTGTCCAACGGTTAATAATTCTTTTTGGTTGATATAATCAACATGACAAACAACAAATCATTCATTCATTTAAAGAGAGAGAAATTCAAGCTTCAACAAAACAACAAGGGACCTCATAGACTGAAGATTTGCTTCCTGAACTTGTTATTTTGATTGCTTGTATTTGTGCTTAACTTGTAGGATTCGTTTCACTCTTGTTAGAAACGTTTCAAAACCTAGTGTGAATCATTGTAAGAACATAGTTGAGGGCAACTTTGTGTCTTACGGTCAAAAGTTTATATTAATCAGTGAGGATTAGTATAGTGGGCAGTGACTGCATTGCTTAGGCTCGTTAAGTAATATGTGGTATTACTTAGTGTTGAGATAAGGATGTTAATCTCATTGTGTGGTTGTAAACTGTGTTTCGCTTTTGCTTGTGAAGATTAGTGAAAACATTTTTAAAATCACGTGAGACAGGTCGTGGTTTTACTCTCTTGAGGAAGGAGGTTTCCACGTAAAGTTCTGTGTTCTCTGTACTTTCTATGCTTACTTTTGTGCATCATAACTGTCTAAAGGACCTGGTCCTGTTGTAGTTAGTGGATGCATACATTCCAACAATATCTTTTAATTTTAAATCTAATTAATGAAAGACTAATTAAAGAGAAAAAATTCAAAGTCGTCCAGTCAATAGAGGCCTAAGACCTAGGTTATATTTGTATTTTAAAAAATGTTATAAACTATATTTTTATATTAAATTTAACATATAAAAGGACCATCTCAATTGTTCGGGACGGTTATACACTTAAATAAAAGTCCACATAAATCAGTTCGATTCCAATCGATTTTCATATTCTTTTGACACCCCTATATCTTCATTTCATATTCTTTTGACACCCCAATCTTCATATTAATGCTAACCAAACTCAATAATTTGGTAACACATTAGAAAATGAAAAAAAAAAAACTAAAAGCTTAACAAGATAGTTAAAATTTTGATTGAGAATTGTAGGGCTTAACCCCGAAAGGAGCCCTTCCAAAAATTCTCGACGGCCAAGGCAGAACCTAGGCCGAAGAGGGGGTTTGGAAATAGTTTTCAACCAGCAATAGACGCGCCTCAGTTAGAACCTCACTAGCTGCGTCATTGCCCCAAGCGCAAAGATACTTGACTAAGCTTTTGCAATCGAATTTTGTAGCATTCGTTTCTGGACTCTATGCCTCCACATGATCGATGTGGGATGACTACTAGTTGGATTAGTATAATCAAATCTAACTTCTGAAATAATGAAAGTGGAAACCATACAACTTTACATTAGTTTTAAATTATTTCACTTAATTAACTTAATATTAGTTACTACTTAGGGGTCGTTTGATGGTTGGTTAGGAAAGATAAACAACTATAATGGGGTATCATGTTTGATAGCTATGTGGTTGTTTTGTATAAAATCCATCATGCCAAGTATATATGGTGTATGGTTATTAGTTTACATATCACAATTATATACAAGTTACGAGTCAATTCATATATATTTTATGCATGGTATAAAAGATCGACTAAATAAGACTTGATATATATTTAACACCTTGAACTTGTCAGGATATTAGACACTCAAACTAAGTTATAAAGTTACTCACCTCTCTACTCATTTCAGTAAATGCTTATAACAAGGTCAGGTCACGATCGAGCATATTCTACTATCAAGGCAAGAAAACGCCGCACTTGCAACTTCCTTTTTTCAACTCCTAACAAAATATATCTCCATTGATTGTCTTAACTTGATTAGTCAATAATCATTTGCATACTATTTATTGGTGTAGAAATTCTTTCATATACTAAATAACAAAATAGTGGGATAATAATATTACATATACGATATTGATTTAAACCCGCCCCATTGTCATCTCTATGCTCAGTATGTCTGCTATGAATCTAGAAGCATCTGAGCCTCCCGCCACAGAAACTGACCTAGTAGCATCACTTTCAGATTTATCGATTAATAATTGTATAATTAATGAAAATCTGATTCTTCATGCAATTTTTGAAATCAAAAACTCAATGCAAATCAATAACTGTTTTTTCTTTTGACTAGTTTTCCTTCTCAGATGCTAGTTTAGGTTTCAGCCAGCTAAACAGCCTCTTCAGTGCTGAGTTCCTCTAGCTTCTTTAATGCAACAGCTTCTTCATATGCAACCTCTATTTTACTGCATAATGTAAGCAATCAAGTGACCGTTAACTATTAAAAGTTGTAGTCAGTAACAACATACCACTAGTTAAATGACAAAATAACACATTAAAAACTTTACCTGAAAATATGTGCAAGGACAAATATTTCAATAGTTTGCCGACCTAGTTCAGTTAAGTGCCTCTCATCACGCTGAATGGAATCTCTGTTCGTGTCCTCTCCAGAAGTGTCATCCTGAAATGAAAAGGTAATGGTAAAAGTAACTTAACAGTAATTGTTGGACATGTTTGCATAGAGTTTCAAGAATGCAACTCACATTTGTATGGTTTCGAGGACCTTTCTCATCCTTCGGAGGGAACTGCTCCAAAACAGCCCTCTCAAGCAAAAGCAAGACATCATCCACCAAGACAAACATGTCGTTCTCCATGGAAACAATAGGAACTGTTTGTTCCTCTGCATCTAAATGTTTCCTTTTACCTTTCTTTCCATTAGTCTGGCCTACCAGAGCTTTAAGCCCACTGTACAACGATTCCATCACAAGAGTAGACGTAACCTTTTTTCCTATGAAGAAGTTCTTGACCACCAATTTCAAAATCTGATCTGATTTCTCCCTTGACATGCGGCGTCTAGAATTTTGGTCTATTCCCAGCCAAAAAGCACAGAAACTGAAACTCCATCATAAAAAAGCAGTCAGTAAGTTTAGCATGGAGAGTTAAGAATTAACACAAATCAAAACATAAATGATATTAGGCAGTGACCAACAGAAGGCAAGGGGAACAAAAACCTTATTCAACATATATCTTATATATGAGTATGAGTCAGTAGCCATCATTAATATAGCTAAATATTACAGAGCAAAAACATAGAAATAGAAGCTAGAAGCTAGAAACTATCACACCAATAATCTCCAAAACATGGAAAACAACTAAGAAAATTCACATCCTACCTCGGCCATCTAGCTTTATTCCCTATAAATTTCCCAAGCTTTCCTCGTTGCTCTTCCACAAAATGACGGCAAATTTTCTCAACGTTCGTTAAATACACCCTAACAAGTTCTCTCCGATATTGAAAGTCAAGGCAATGGAAAGGACGGTCTGCTCTCTTCCTACAAATAAAAAACATAGGTCAAAATGGTTAGCATCACAAAGATCTCCGTAGAATCTGATAATCACTGTTTGGGATCCATAAAAACACGAAAGAGACTGCTTATGAGCTCAAGACTAGATACATAAGGAGACAGCAAATTTTTTATATGAAATGGAATTTTATGCTCAAGAGAAGAATACAGAGAAGAGGACTGGACGTCCACAAGCTGATTAGAAAAGTTAAACAGGAAAATTAAAATAAATAGAGGCTTCCAACAAAAGATATTATCTTCTTGGTCTACATTCATCTAAGTTACTATTTGGTTCATAATTAATACTAGGCAGCAAGGGTACTTCTAAAAAGTCATCCTGTCCACGTTGAAACCGATGTCTAAGATTGACACTCATTAGATATAATACATCAAAAAAGATGCTATAGACTAAACAAAGTAAAACTCCTATATGAGTAGATCCCCCATTATTCATTAAATGGGAAAACAAAACTATATAAAGGAAAGAGTCATGATAAACCTGATAACTTGAACTTGAGCTTTGATAATGAGGGTATCAGAATCAACAAATCCATCTACAACTTTGTAAAGCTCCATAAATTTTTTCCATCCCCAATCATGTTCTTTCTTCCAGAAACGATGCAATGCATCTGCAGAAAAATTTGCAACAGCATATTAATGTGATAGGAGGGAACCAAGAAGTCCCTCACACAAGCAATGTCTAATAAATTCACCTGAATACTTGGACTTCTTCGGATCTTTGTTAACCACACCTATTGTAAATTGTGCAAAATGACTCCAGCCTGTGTTATGAAGATAGAAAGGAAAAACATCAGCTTAGCTAAAGCATCATTTTCAAAATAGCTGTGACAAACACTATTAGCATTATCATACCCGGAAGAAGCATGTCATGACTAGCCACACAAAGAAACAAAGAGAGATGACTGCAGGCATCACATCCCTGAGGATAAATCAAAATATACCTGCATCCAACAGTTGGATAAGAGAACTTTTATTAGTAACTTCTTAATTTATAAATTGATAATTGTCATTCGATGAGAGGAGAAACAAGCATATAAGAATACAGAAGATGCTACTGTTATTCCTGCCAATTGGCAATGTCGACTAAAAGTTACAAAAGTAGCAAAATGGATCACGGATCTAAACTCTTAAGTTAATTCTCACAAAGACAAAACTACACATATTACTTTATATTAGTATAACAAGAGCATGGTAATCAGCACTTAAAGAATATTTTGTTTCAACAAAGAAAAGGAGAGGGAGCACGTCATAAATGAATCATTCATTTGTGTCCGAACAGCTCAAGGGGAAATAAAAGGATTTACTTCATTGTTTTTATCCATTTACAGAAGGTTGAAAAAGATGAAGTGGAGGAGTTACACAGCTCTCTGCTCCTACTTCCAGACTAAAAAGGAAACACTACCCTTACATCTCCCCTTTGCCTGAAGGAATAAAGAGGTAAGCACATAAAGCTTTTCTGCAACTCTCTGCTCTTTACCTCTTAAAAGAGAAAGCCAAATAGGAAAGATAGACAAGACTAAGTGGTCCTATGACCATGTAGGATATCTCCAACACAATAAAGACGTAAAAAGTAAGAGAGTTTAATCAATTAAAAGTTGAATGCCATAAACATAAATCAGCAGCTGATGCATGATTTTTCCAAATCAATACAACTGCCTGGAAAGTGGGAAACACATCTGGCTCTACCTTCTAAGCGTTTAAAAGATGAGATCATAGAGCCAACTGCACAAGTATATTTCACAAGATAACTCTTCCCAAAGATATAATACCATTTGTAGCCGCCAACCTCAAAAGCATTACTCCGAAGTTCTCTCTTGTTAATTTGTGAAAACTTATCAATCTTCCAGGTATATTTTCCATATAGCTCAACTGGTTTAGGTCCTGAGAGGCAATAGAAAAGGTTAAGAAAATAAATAACGCGGAGGGCTTTAAATAAGGCACATAAAATAGGGAACAAGTAGAGAACTGGTGAAGTGTGAGGAAGAAACTTCATCTTAGAAGCAGGTAGTTGTCTCTCTGAAAGTTAGAGGGCAGAAATTTGACACGTGACAAGCAATAATTGGTGCATGATTTGCACTTTATATCTAAGGTTGACTGGTAAATGGGGTATTTATATTACTTTTAAATAGCTCAAGGGGTACTAGGACCCTTGCAAAGTTCCAATGTCTCTTTGAAAAAAGTTTTAAAGTCGGAGGGGGTAATCATGTACTATCTCTATTCTAATTTGGCAAATGCATGCATGATGATATCTTTCCTACATGGGATTATCAAGTATACTTCAAGCATATCTAATAGGTTAGAAACAGCATGCTATTTTGCAATTTATTTCTTGTGTTGAAAATATGAGAACATAAGAGATATACTGATGACTTTATGACATAATGAATGAATACAATATCTATCTATTATAGTTGTCAACACAATACATATAAATTAGTCCATTGCGGGATAATCTTATTTCAAAACTTGAAACTTGTAATATCCTATTCCAACAGAAGCACTTAAGACCTATGCTGCTCAAACTCCTCAAGAATATCGTCGGGTGCATGCCAAATCCTCCAAAGTAGTGCATTTTTGGAGGATCCTACACCGATGTGGCAACACTTTTGGAGAGTCTGAGCAACATAAACTAACACTTCACCCTATCCGTTAAAACTCAAAATCGAGAAACTACTTCAGTTTGCCTTTTTGAAAATATCGAAAGTAAATAGTCCCCAAAATGATAGCCAAAGAGCCTACCGTAAAAACAATCAATTGTGCTTCAATCCCAAATTAAATGGGTTTACCTATATGAATTATCTACATCCAACTTACTTTATTTAGACCCATTTCATATCAATACTAAATAATTTGTCTTATAACTTAAGAGTTGGCCTAGACATGGCTGCTTTTATTATGACCATGGTGTCCAACAAACTTTCGCACACCCGACTAATTCCACGAGCTACCATTCACCTCCCACCAACAACAAGTACCAAGTAACTCTGTCTACAAGTCTAGGACAGATGAGAAGAATCACTTAATGCTTTTTTGTCTTTGCTAGGAGTTGAACCTGAGACCTCATAACTCTCAATCACTTTATTGACCACTAGGCCACACCCTTGGGTGCCATTGTCATTATTTAAAAAAGAAGAAAAATTAGAAGCTCTAAATGAAGAGATTTACTAAGTCCTCATTTGTTTTTATTGAGATTAAGTGATTTGAATATGAATACACATCTAAATATTAAAATGTGCATTAAGCATTAGATGTCTAAAATTCAAGTACATGTCTGAATATTAAGATGTGCATTACGATTAAGATTTTTGAATCTAAAACTGTGTTTTTTTTTAACACTAAAATGTATAAAATGTCTTTATTCAAAGATTAATAATTATACAATTCAACAAAACACTAATTGGGTATGGTGTTAGCTAATAGTAGGTTGTGTGTCGTAGCTAATGGTGATGGTGGTTGGGAGTAGAGGTTGATGGTGGTTGATAGTTATGGTGGATGACAATAATAGCTAATGGTTGTGGTGAATAGTGACGGTGGTTGACAATATATAACATGGTGATTAATGGTAGTGATTGTCCGTGGCGATTGGTGGTTGTTATAGTAATGGTGGTTGATGATGATGATAGTAAATGATAGCTAGTGGTAGTGACAACTGATTGTAGTGATTGACAACGATAGTGATTGTGGCCGAACAGACGACAATCTCATTTCCCACAAATGCATCTTAATGGAAACAATATAGCAATACTTCAAGAGAGAGAAACAAATAGTACCAAATCAAACAACATAAAACTCCTCCCTAATCTGTCAAGAATTTATAAGGATAGTTGGCAAAAAATCAAAAAAGAGAGGCATCGATCATACCACCATCATCATCACTGTCCCAGTATGGAGGTGATGTTAATGGAGTTCCATTTTCCATCTGCTGCCCCTTTGACACTCCCTCCAGAGACTTCCCTGTTCCTGCCTCCTCACTTGCGCTTGAAGCCATTTCCTCACTCTACCAATTTCACCTGTTTTCAATTCAAACATGTTAAACCCCACTGCAAATTGACTAATCTTTACACAAAAAACGCTAAGGCTTCTGCTTACATTTATGCAGAATTCAATTCAACAATGCTATATACAGATCATGCTAAATGATCTTATTATCTAATAATAGCAGACACCCTCATGTATTTATCACTAAAAATGCTAACATCTCTGAGTTCAATTCTCAAATCCCTATGGAAATTCGTATTCATCAATGACTGAACATCACCTAAAACTCCTCAAACTGAACATCCACATCATATATTATAAAACCCAATTAGCGAGTAAGGAAAGAAACACCGCATTCCAATAAAGGATCAGAAATTGAAATTCCTAAATTATCCACATCAAGAAGAAGCATAAACTAAACCTAAACCAAAAGCAAGCAAGCAAAACAAAGGAAAGAAAATAGAATAGCAAAAAAAATACTAAAGCGGAGATTCGATATGCCGAATAACAATGATTGATGAATAAGAACGGAAAGAAAATTGAACAAACTCACAAGTCAGAAATATAAGAATACAAGGATTTAAGAAGTTGACACTATTTTTACGTAACTATAATTCTAATTGATAAAGGAAATTTTGAGTTTTATATTAATTCTAAAAATAAAAAAAAAGTTGTTAGATTTTGAATGAATTAAAGTGGAACTATAATTTTAATTGATAAAAGAGATTTTGAGTTTCATATTAATTCTAAAAATAAAAAAAAGTTGTTAGATTTTGAATGAATTAATATACAAATACAAGGATTTAAGAGTCAACACTATTTTTATGCAACTATAATTCTAATTGATAAAGGAGATTTTGAGTTTTATATTAATTCTAAAAATATAAAAAAAAGTTGTTAGATTTTGAATGAATTAAAGTGGAACTATAATTCTAATTGATAAAGGAGATTTTGAGTTTCATATTAATTCTAAAAAAAAAAAAAGTTGTTAGATTTTGAATGAATTAATATACAAATACAAGGATTTAAGGAGTCAACACTATTTTTATGCAACTATAATTCTAATTGATAAAGGAGATTTTGAGTTTTATATCAATTCTAAAAAAAAAAAAAAGTTGTTAGATTTTGAATAAATTAAAGTGGGTGTGTAGGTTTTAAATGAAGGAACCTATTGTTTTGAATTTAAAACAAAAATTTAATAATTTTAAGAAAAGAAAAAATTAAAATGTGAATTTACAAACAGAAGAAAAAAAAACCCTCCTGGGAATCGAACCCGTGAATGTGGCGCAACTGCCATTTGAGCTAGGCAAATTATGTTACAAGGGGTGTCCTTTCAATTATTTTAGCGTTTCGTTTCTTTTTTTCTTTTTTATATAGGTATATTTGATAAAAAATTTCGACGAAACCGTGACACACCTTAGATATGCCTAAATCCGCCTCCGCATATCAATATGATGAAAAAATATATCGTAAATGTTAGTCAAACTCTAAAAAAGAAACTATAACAATTAAAAGTGGACGAATATAGTATTAATGAGGAATAGCTTTTGCCTGATTTTTTAAATTAAAAAAAACACAACCAAACAATGCATTAAATATTTAAACTAATAATGGCCAAAAATAGTGTAACACAATAAACTGATGTTCAACATTAGCTTAAGCTATAACATAAAATATTCAATAAGTTACTCAACTCTCTGTACATACATTTCAATAAATGCTTATAACAAGGTCAGTTCACAAGCATATTTTACTATCAAGGTAAGAAATTGCTGCACTTACAACTTCCTTTTTTTCAACTTCTAACAAAATATATCTCCATTCATTGTTTTAACTTGATTAGTCAATAGTCATTTGCATACTATTTATTGCTGTAGAAATTCTTTCACATATACTAAATATATAACAAAATTGTGAGATTATAATTGTATTGATTTAACTTTTAAGGTTGTAAATTTAAATTTTAGTGAATAATGAGTGATATTGATGTATGAAGCGTAAGAAATTATTGTTGTGCGAGCTTAGTAAATATGAGAATTGACGAGAGAGGAGAAAAAACTTTGAAGTCTTTGCTCAAACAAGGTGTTTTTACTGGTGGACCTTCGGACTCGACAACTAGTGTGGACTCTGGAGTTGTTTGAGTCATAGACATTATGGAGTTATTGTATTTTGGAGGGACAAATCAACAATATTATTAGCGGACTAAGACATATCACAAAACACATTGGAGTCTTATAATAATGACTATGCCTCAATCCTAGTAACATATCGAAAGCTTAAATTATTAAAATTTCTAGGAATACAATAGATATATAAGTTCTTCTTCAACTACTCATTGGAATAGTGCGACTTGAGAAACTCTATCTCGAGCTGCAAAGCAGAATTTTTCTTCTTCTCATTCTCCACTTCATTTCTCAACTTATCAATCACCTCAATCATATTGTCTTTTTTATTCACTTCCACAACATGTTGTTCCCCATGAAAAATGCTTATCAAATTCATTACATTTTGTCTTTGATCATCCAAACTCTTTTTCAAAAACAATAAGCTAGCCAACATTACTTCCCTACTAATACTTTCACCTCCAATTCTTCTATCTCCATTACAATTCATAGCAACCCCTTCGACCTCAGACGATTGTCGTGAACCTCCTGGTGAACTTATAGTCGATGTATCAGAAAACAATTCTGATACATCGACTTGTTTCACCACATCATCGACATAATTTGGTTTTAGGCTACTAATTTCTTGATCTTTTTCAGTTGGGAAAAGTACTGGATCTAGTTCAAACCCGTCCACGTTGAAATTCCACCCACTGATCCTTCTTTGTTTAGAAATTTCTCCATGTTCCGGATCATCATCGTCTTCTCCATCAGATTTCTTCAAGGACAAAAATCTGTGAATCTTTACTTGTTTAAACCTCTGTTCCACACTTGGCAAGCCCTGCAAAACATGCTTAACAAGAAAGTCAGGGCCTTTATTACAGCTTTTAAAGAATGGATGCTTTAATAGTTTCTCTGCTGTTGGCCTTCTGAATGGATCTTGATCAAGACATAATCCTACCATATCCTTAAAACCCTTTGAGAATTTCTTGTAATTCTTGCTGTTTTTGGTTTTCTCATAATCAGAAAATCGAAATCGTTTTGTGATTTTCATGAACAAGGATTTCGAAGGAGGGAGATGAGACAGGGGAGGTCTTCCATGTGCTAATTCAAGAGCAGTAATACCAAAAGACCAAATATCAGCCTTGAAACTGTACCCTGTATGTGAATGTATCACTTCAGGTGCCATCCAATATGGCGTTCCAGCAACATCGGTAAACATTAAACACGAAGATGAGGAAGAAAAGGACGACCCATAGCCTGAAATTGGCTCGAAAATTGATGCAGAAACTCCAAAATCCGCGAGTTTTATAGTTCCATCAGAATCTATAAGAATGTTTCCTGCTTTAATATCTCGGTGAAGGTGGCCTTGATTGTGAAGGTAGGCTAACGCATTGAGCGTCTCTTTGAGGACGATCGCGATACAGGGCTCAGATAAACCATCAGGGAAAGCAGAGGAAATGATGGATTGAAGAGAACCTGCAGACATAAAAGGCATGATAACCCAAAGACAACGGTCGACAGTAAAAGAACAATGTGCTTTAAGGATGTTTGGATGAGAAAGAAGGGACATTGTCTTGGCTTCGCGTCTAATGTTGTCGAGATCAGCTCTTGATTGATCAAGATCAATGGCTTTTATTGCTACGACAGATGAATTCATAGGAAGACAAATGGCTTTGTACACAATAGCACTAACACCTCGACCAATTTCATCGAGAATTCTATAACATGTTGAGTCTAAAGGATACTGAATTTTTTTGTGCTCTTCCTCATTTTGCTCTTCTTGATTATAAGCCATGAATGTGTTTTGTTTGTTTGTAAAGAAAGAGTTGAAGTATGGTAAATTTATGAATGGAAGTTTGTTGAAGAAAGAGTAAAAAGTTGAGGATACAGAGAAGGTTGGAGTGGTTTTCCTGTGAAAGATTTTATTAGTCTTTTTAAAGTGTTTTGTGTTTGTGCATGTGAATTTTCAACTGTATTTCTAACTAGATAAGCAGATGTGGATCATGAAAAATTGATTTGGTTGTCCAGTTTTGAGACATAATTACGTGTTATGAATGTTGAGACTTTGCTACCACTCGATTGGATTCTGTGTGTCTTGTAATTTCATGGCTTGAAACTAAAGCATTTTTAGCTAAATTGCAATGTGCATGTTGTTACAAGACTTGAAGATTTGTCAAAGTTCACAATTAACTCTAACTTGACTTCATCTGCACAAATAAATACTTTTACTATAAAGTGGAACAAATAGACATATGTGTTCTACATGTGTATTATGTATGATACATGTGTCTACTTATTCAACTTTATACAAATTTAAATGTCTACTTGTACATACAAAAAATTGAAAGACATAAATATCAGTTGAGACTAAATTAAATACTCCTTCCGTTTCAAAAATAATATCCTAGTTTGACTTGGAACGGAGTTTAAGAAAAGAAAGAAGATTTTTTAATCTTGTGGTTCTAAATTAAAGTTATGTTAAATGTACCAAAATATCCTTTAATCTTGTGGCCTTAAATATGTCATGTGGAAAGTTAAAGTTAAAGTGTTGCCAAAAAAAGAAATGGGTATTTCTTTTTTAAACAGACTAAAGGTCATTCTTTTTTAAACAGACTAAAAAATAAATAAGATCATTTTTTTTTAAACAGATGGAGTATTATGCTTATATTTTGTTTAGGCTTTCGCTTTTTATAGTAAGGAGTTTGACATTAAACCTTACCTTATATATATATATTTATTCATTTATTTAAAAGAAGCTACTACAAAGCAAGAGAAAATCCTAATGGTGGTTAAACATGTTACTATCTTGCTAAAACCAGTGTGACTCTTCAACCAAAAAATAAGGGTCGAAAAAAGAAAACTACAAGGGGGAACTTAGTAGGATCAAGAGCGGAGAGTTAGAATATTGACTATCGATATGACGAAACTCAATAACTTTTTATTCAAATTTTGTAGTATTTAACAAAGGATGAAGAAGCAAAGAATAATGGAATTGGACTAGGCCCATACTGTGAATCCAATACAAATTACAACCACGATATATAGATGGGCTAGAATCATGCTCTGTCCTCAAAGGATTGGATAAGTAATTGGCAGATGTCTTTATCTTCCTGCTTGCACTTTGGGTCTACTCTCATACTCAAACGACAAAACATATACTTTAGAGTTTAGAGTTTTAGGGTGTGTTTGGTAGGAAGAAAAATATTTTTCAATTTTCTCATGTTTGGTTGGGTTAAATGTTTTGGAAAATGTTTTTCAAATCAACTCATTTCTCTTAAATTTAAGGAAAATGACTTCCTTTCAAAATTTAAGGAAAACATTTTCCAAAACTCTCTTCCGACCCACCCACCCACTCACCCACTCTACCAGCCCCCAACCCACCCCCTACCAGCTCCTCCACCCAAAAAAAAAAATTAAGTTTATTTTTTTAAAATATTTTCAACTTCAAATTATTATTTTTCACCCCTACCTCGACCCCCCACCCACCCACCCCTTACCACCCCCACCCCCACTTCCTCAAAAAAAAAATTAAGTTTGATTTTAAAAAATATTTTAAACTTCAAAATTTCATTTTTTTCACCCCTACCCTCGACCCTCCCTCCACCCATCCACCCCCTACCAGCCCCCCCACCCCCAAATTTCTTT
>JAJOOS010001755.1:0-26236 GCA_029582725.1 Solanum chiquidenum | reverse complement strand
AATTTTCAAAATTTTAAAGTGTGAAATTTAAACTTTTATAGTTTTAAAGTTTGAATTTGAATTTTCAAAATTTTAAAGTGTGAAATTTAAACTTTTAATCTTTTATAGTTTTATAGTTTTAAAGTTTGAATTTAAATTTTCAAACTTTTAAAGGGTGAAATTTAAACTTTTATAGTTTTAAAGTTTTAAATTTTCAAACTTTTAAAGTGTGAAATTTAAACTTTTATAGTTTTATAATTTTAAAGTTTGAATTTAAATTTTCAAACTTTTAAAGTGTGAAATTTAAACTTTTATAGTTTTATAGTTTTAAAGTTTGAATTTAAATTTTCAAACTTTTAAAGTGTGAAATTTAAACTTTTATACTTTTGAAGTTTGAAAGTTTGTATTTAAAACTTTAAAAGTTTAAAAGTATAAATTTTTAACTTTAAAATTATAAAATTTTTAATATTATTTGAGATTTTGAGTAATGTTCCTAATTTTTTAATTTTAATAATTTTTTTAAAAAATATAGCCGTTGGGACCCGGTTTCCGATTCGGTCTAGTCCGGTCCCGGTCCGTTACCGGTCTTGGACGGGTATTGATATTTCTTTCCGGAATTACTGGTTCCGGTCCGTCCCGATTCCGGTACGGTTTCGGCCAGTGGTGCCCGGTTCCGTTCCGATTTCGGTCCCGTTGCCACGCTTACATTGAACTAACTAGTTTTTCTCTCAAAATAATTAATTTAAACATTCAAGTATTGAGAAATTCTCTTAAAACTCACCCAGGGTTCCTCTTCTCGAACAAGAACCTTAAAACATTCAAGTAAAAAATTCAAGATACTAAGAGAATCCTTCCACCCAAGGTTTTCCCATGTTCTTCCCCTCTAAGAACTTCATAAAAGAGTTTCTTTATCAAGAGCAAGCACCTAGATTCCAAGATAAAATGTTTCCTCCAAAAAGCTAGTGTTCTTCCTGAAGCTCAAGATAATCAGGTATGTAAGACTATCATAGTGATGAACTGAGTTCATCCGCACGCCCTACATCTACTTTCTATCAGTAAAGGATAATCTAGGATTACATCCTTAATTTTGAAAATTCTTGAGATAAGTTTCATTGTTGAGTTCTGAATTCTAATCTCGATTATTGAGTTGGTATATATCTTGTATTGAGATTCTTGAGTTGATTGTTCATGTCCATTTTCAGCATGAGCCCTAGTATTTGAGTTATTATTGAGAATCTTTTTAACCAAACAATTATCTTAAATTGATTTTCTGAGAAAGCTGAGAAGAGTTTTGAGATGAGTTTTATACATGATTTGAGCAAGATCCTAAGAGAACTAAGTATTTCCAGATATATCATTTTTACATTGAGAAAAGAGTTACATTGATTTCTAAATGACTTGATGAGTTTAGAGATACTTTAGAGCAATTACCTCTCTTAAGAGGATATTTTGAGCAATTACTTTAAATTGAGAAAGAGTATGTTTTATACATTTGTGATTTGAGCATGAATACACACACACACACATATATATATTATTTATTTATTGGGAGTAATATTGAGCACGAACATGGGGTCAAGTTCAGACAACTCACAATCCTCATAAATCATGTAGCCAATCTGGGTAAAAGATCATACTTTTTAGATGACTCTTTATTGCTTTCGAGCAGAGCTTTAGTGGATCCACTTAGTTGAGGTGTCCATTATCCCGACAAGGTATAGAAAGTTGTTGCAGCGTGGGTGAGACAATGTATCATCACGTAGCTCTTATTGATGGTTGTCGGTTAGAGAATCTACAAAATAAGAGTAAAGAGTATTTTATTATATTTTTATATACATCCTTGAGTTAAAATCTTTTATTTATGAAGCTTTAAATATTGTTATTGTTTTGTATTGAGTTCAGTTGAGGTAAGTATTCTTTCAACCTTATCAATTCAGTTATTTATCCATTCAGTTATATTACATATTCGTACATTTAATGTACTGATGTCATTTGACTTGCATCTTTATGATGCATATATGTGTTCAGGATCATCAACAGGTGTTTCGTTGAGATCACTTTGCACTTCAGAGAGCTTGCGTGAGTCTCCTTGCATTCTAGAGGACTTCACATTTATTTTCTAGTCAGTGTTCTTGAGATGTCGTGGGTCTTGTCCCGACATCCATCTTGAATAATTGAGGGTTCATATATAGATAGAGTTGATGAGTCTCTCAGTATTTACTTTTCCTTGAGATGTTTTTGCAAACTATTTGTAACACCCCAGAAAAGTTTTAAGCTAAGACTCGGACATTCTTCATTGTGAGTAAGATTTTACGAAGGAATTTAAAATTTTCTTAAGTATTAAGATCACTAGATGTAGCACCTTGATTTCCAAAAAGAATATTCAAGTCATTCCTAAGTTCTTTTAAGTTTTGGATCAACTTCAAACGATCATAACTTTCAACACATGATGAATTATGAGACCCATAAAATACCAAATGAAAGGTCTTGGAATCTTCTTTCCAATGCCACCAAGTTTGATAATTTTGAGCTCGTATGAGGGAGTTATGCCCGTTTGAAGTCAAGCTGTCAAATTAAGGAAAGTTATCCAAAAATATGAGGGGTATTTTGGTCTTTTCCTCACCAAATCAGATTTAAACATTTTTAGTAAGGTTTTAGGAGTATGAACTGATTAGAATCAGTTTCATTCATGTCCAAAGCGTTTAGGCTTTTAAAGAGAAGATTCAAGAGGAGAATTTTTTTAAAGTTTCAAGCGTTCGTTCAAGAAATTCAAGATTTCGCCAAAAACTTAGTTCTTTGAGGTATGTAAATATTGAGTTTCTTTCAAGCGGTCATAACTTCCATAGTGTTGGGTTTGTTCATCCACACACCAATCATGAGTTTCTCTTGTGAATCTATCCATAAATATTGAACAGTTTAATTTCTTGATGAGTTCTTGATAAGTGTTCTTGAAGTTTCCTTATTGATTAAGTTTTGATGTAAGATTTTACTTGGGTCAACTTCAAACAACCATATCTCTTAGAATATAAAGAGTTATGTGGCCCATAACCTGTCAAATTAAAGGTATTTGAATCTACTTTCCAATGCCATCAATTTCGTATTAATCTAATTTCTGAGTAAAAAGTTTTGACCATTTTAGTAACCTTATACAGTGCTATTACTAATTAGCCGATGGGAAAACATTAAAAAGGATCGTTTTTGTCTTTTTACCTCCAAGAAAACCCTAAACAAATTTCTTGACTAATAAAAGGCTCAAACAATCAATTTTTCATCTTTTAATCCATCATTCTTTTCTCTCTCAAACCGTAGGGTAAAACCCTAAGGAAAAATTAAAGTAGAAGACTCCATTCAAGATTCTTTCAATCTTTTTCAAGATTCTTCTTCAAGGTAAGTCTTTCTCCAAGAATTCCATTCTTTTCAACTCAAATTCCTTCATATAATTATGAATCACTAATAAAAATTATAATTCTTGGCCATAGAGATTTCAAGAAACTAATTCAAGAATCTCAAAAAAGGTTTTCTTGATCGTTTACCTTCAAGCTAGGGTTTCAAGGCTTCTAATCAAGTTCTTCTTCAAGATTCTTCAAGAACCTTGTTCTTCCAGGTATGTAAGGCTATCATAGTGTTGGACTAGTTCGTCCTCACGCCCTGCATCTTCTTTCAAATCAGTAAAAGAGTATTCTAGTATTTTTTTTCTAGATTTGAGTATTCTCGAGATAAGTTGATTTTGAGTTCTTGAGTTCATGTTTATTTTAAAAATTCTACTCCTAATTGTTGAGTTTCTATATTGTTATTGAGATCCTTGAGTTAATTTGTTCATGTCTATATTTCAACCTGAACCCTATTTTGAGTTATAAATTTTGAAAAGTTTTTTTAAAGCCAACACTTGAGTTCTTAAACTGAGTTTTGAGAAAGAAAAGAAGTTTTGAGAAAAGTGTTTCTAAAACATGATTAGTATGACAATAGAGTAAGACATCAATGTTTAAGCAGTATGGTATCTAGTTATGTCATCAATGTTTAAGCAGTATGGTATCTAGTTATGCCATCAATTTTTAAGCAGTATGGTATCTAGATATACCATCAATGTTTATGCAGTATGACTTTCCGAGTCATCAATGATCATATTTTAATATGATTTTGAAATATTTTTGAGAAAGAATTTTCAAGTATGAGTATAAGGGGACTATGTATTCCCAGAGGCATCAATTTTTACATTGATAAAACAGAAACTAAGATTTCTAAATGAGTTATGAGTTCAAAAGTTATTTCAAGAGTAGTTACCTCTTTTAAGAGGGTAGTTTGAACAATTATCTCAAACCAGATGAAGAGTTATATTTTTTTAAACATATGAGCATGAATATATATTATTGGGAGTAGTATTGAGCACCAATATGGGGGAGAGTTCAGACAATTCACAACCCCCCATAAACCATGTATGCCAACATGGGTAAAGGATCATACTTTTTAAATGATTCCTTATTGCATTTAAGCATAGCTTAGTGGATCCACTTAGTAATAGGTTCTATACCCTGAGAAAGTATAGGACAGTTCTAGAAGCGTGGGCTAGAGGATATATCATCACATAGCTCATAGTGATGGTTGTCGGTTAGAGAATCTCCCAAATAGAGTTAAAGTGTATTTTTATATATCACTTATTATGTTGAGTTCGGAGATGAGAAAGTATTTTGTAAAGCTTTAAATGATTTTACTCATTTATTTCTTTACATTAATTTTGAGTTCATTGTTATCTATTGCAAGCCTTTCTTTCGGTTATTTGACCTTCATCCTTTTATGATACAGATATAGGTGTTCATGATTATCAACAGATGCTTCGTTGATATGACTCTACACTCCAGTTAGATTTGGTGAGCCGTCTTGTATTCTAGAGGACTTCACAATTACTTTCCAGTTATTAGTTTTGAGGTGTCGTGGGTCTTGTCCCGACATCCTTCCTTAATAGTAGAGGCTTTATAGATAGACAATTTTGGAGAGACTTTTAGTTATAGATATTTTATTTAAAACTTATGTTTCATACTAAGTATATCCAATTCAGTTTTGAGATTCAATAAACTTTTTTTAAACGTTTCTTTCAATTTGATGCTTATGTATGCTCAAGTTAGTTTTTCGCTAGTAGTCAGCCATGATGAGGATTCGCTTGGGGACCAACAATGGTTCTTGAGTGCCGGCCACGTCCAGGGTATAGGCTCGGGTCGTGACACTATTATACTTATGTTATTGAGTATTTCACAGACAGTTGAAGTTGAGTATTAACTTTATGTTTAAATGTTTTAAATTATGTTCTAAGCCAATTATCGCTTGAGTAAGTCTTCCAATAAGTAGCCAGCCAGGCTAATGGTACGC
The DNA here is from genome assembly GCA_029582725.1 of Solanum chiquidenum. Taxonomy (NCBI): domain Eukaryota; kingdom Viridiplantae; phylum Streptophyta; class Magnoliopsida; order Solanales; family Solanaceae; genus Solanum; species Solanum chiquidenum. The sequence goes on along the minus strand of JAJOOS010001755.1, from coordinate 20,896 downwards.
TTAGGGACCAACAATTGTTCTCGAGTGTCGGCCATGTCCAAGGTATAAGCTCGGAGAGTGACAGAACCTTACTATCTAAAATAGCTATAGACTCTTTCTCATATGATAGATTCTCATCAAATATGACCGAATCACAATGAATAGTGTAGTTTCCATCACCATGATATTTCTTAAAAAAAGACGTATGAAATATCGAGTGTACTCCGTACAATCTTGGAGGCAAAGCCAATTCATAGGTCACCTCTCATATACGCTTAAGAACTTCAAATGAATCAATATATCTTGGACTAAGCTTGCCTCTCTTACCAAACCTCATCACACCCTTCATAGGGTGAAACCTTGAGCAACACTTGCTCTCCCTTCATATACTCCAAGTCCCTGACCTTACGATCTGCATACTCTTTCTGCCTGCTCTGAGTTGCTAGAAGTTTCTCCTGAATGAATTTAACTTCTCTAACTATTCCTTCAAAGGATTAGTACCCCAAGGCCTCACATCAAATGCATCAAACCAGACAATAAGAATCCTACATCTCCTGTCATATAATGCCTCAAATGAGGCCATATCAATACTCGAGTGGTAGCTATTATTGTACGAAAATTTTGCCAAGGGTAAGAACTAATCCCAATGACCATCAAAATATATTACGCATGCACGAAACATATCCTCCAACACTTGCATTGTCCGCTCAAACTGCCATTTGTCTGAGGGTGAAATGCGGTACTAAGATCCAATCTACTACCTAACTTAGCCTGCAAGGTTCTCCAAAAGTTAGAAGTAAATTGTATACCTCTATCTGATATGATGGAAATCAAAATACATAAAGTGATAACAAAAATCAACTATAACACTTAGCAGGTGGCAAGCAACAAACAAATAAACAAGTGGCAACAATACCGAATTAAGTACGTGATCAGTCAATAATATCAAGAACAAACATGAGGCCTCAGGCCTCCACACCACGCTCTTTTGGAAATTGGGTTCTTTGAGATTGAGTACATTAAGTTATTTTAATATGTTTTCCTTTAATGTTACACCAGAACGTGACACCCAATCCAATGATATCATGACTGCTCGTGCACCCGATCCAAATATATCTTGGTTGCTCGTGGCATTCGATCCAACAATATAGTTAATTCATCATTCTTTCTCATCATTTTTCACTTCATTAACAATATTTCATCAAGCCTTCTTTAATTTGTTCAAGGCATCACTTTTATAGAGCAAGTTTGAGATTATGGATTCCGCAGTCTTGCGATTACAAACCAATCACAACAACATGTATATCATCCAAACCACAACAATTAAGTACATAGGAAATTTCATGACATAACTCAATGACTATCAATCACTATTAAGAGTCTCCCTATCATGTAGAACAACCCATAACCTACCTCAACCGAAGAACTGAAGGCAAACAAGCTAATTCCCCACTGCTTTTTCTTTCCTTAATGCCCTAAAACGTTTGCAATCTATCAAGTATACAATATTAGTAAGCATACGAGTCCATAGACATTCATATTGCTATACATCCAGCATAGATCTCAAAAATCATCAAGCACAAATCTATATTCAATTTTCTAATCTTGATGTCAATTAATATGCCAAGTCTCCTATTTCTTAATTTTTTAAGCCTGAAATTAAGTCTCAATTCTTCCAATTACCATAACTTTAATGAAATTCATATAATATAATACACCTATATTTAATTACATATCTCAATATATCACAACTTACTTTATAATCTAATAAAAAAAAAACTCCCCCTGTCCCAATTTATGGGACACCTTTCATTTTTCGAGATTTAAACAATAAGTTTGATAGAGAATTTGCACATCGAATCTTCAATTTTTTTGAAATAAAATTTATATATTTATAAACTATGTAAAAATTACTACAAGTCACAATAATTGACAATTCAAATTATTAAAAAGATACATAAAAAATTTACAGTCAAAGTAAAACTTGTTTGAATCTCGAAATTCCAAAAAATGCCACGTAAATTAAAAAGGAGGGAGTAATACTAATTAAAATTGGAAGCCCACAGATTACGAACCAGTGGCGAAACCCATGTTTAGCTTTCAATATTTATAGCATAACTAGCAACCTAACCCATCCAATCGTATAAATCACGTTGCATAGGTGATGGGATCATCTTTCCAACTTCCATCACTTTTCAACTATGGAAGGAACAAATTATTGCATGTACTAGTTAGCACACATATGTCATTAATTCTGATTAGTAGTAAAAATTACAATTATAATTTAGGAAAAAAATTCATTCTCATAACAGAAAGTACGCTAATGCCCTTACCGTCTAATTTTTAGGTTGTATATACCCTTTAGACTAACGGAGAAACACATGTCTCAATCTTAAAGACCTATCCGAATTTTATTTGCTTTTTACCTATAATTAAAAGATCCACCCAAAGAAATTCAAAACCCACCCAAATAACTTGAAACCCACACTCTAATTATTATCCAATAACACCCCAAAAATCTTCACTTTCATTACCCATTTAATTTCCTAAATCAGACCTTATATCAAGTTTCAAGAGACATTTTAGTCTGAACGAAATCACACGGAAAGGGCAAAAAAAAAATCGATCTCAGCAACGGCAAAAGAGAAGAACCCCATCTGGGTATTGTAGAAAAACCCATTTCCTTGATTCAAAATGATTTGCTGATGTTATTGAGTGAAAAAACTAAGATATCTTGCTTCAACTACCATGGAAATAAATCTAGGCAAAGATTAAAGTGTTCAAGTTGACTGAGATTTCCGACAAAGTTCAAATCTTCTCATCAATTTAGTCCTCAAAGTGCTCACTTTATTTTTATTTTTTTGGAGCATTTCAATATTTGAATTTGTCTTCTCATTTAGTGATGGGTTTTTAGATCTGACCTGATGATAGTATGTTGTTGAGATTTTTTATAAAGTTTTGATATTTTCATCAATTTGGTCTTCATAGTGTTTCATTACTTTTTAAAGCATATTAGGGCTTGTAATTTGTTGATTGAAGTATAGTGAATTCTTACCCTAAATTTGATTTTTCTTCCTTGGAATTTGTTTATTGATGCTAATTTTGTTTCCAATTTGATTCTTGGATATGGTTCAGTGTATTGCTTTTCATTTGAGATTATGATGTGGCCTGTGGTATCAAGATTTGAATTCTTTTAGGAATGAAAATTATTTTTATTTTTGAAATGGGCATATGAAGATTTTGGGTTATAATTTGGGTTGGATCTTAGTTATTTGGGTGGATTGTTACTTGGTTGTTTCTTTTTTAATTATGGGTAAAAATAAATAAATTTCGGGTAGGTCTTTAAGATCGAGACATGGGTTCCTCCGTTAGTTCAAAGGATATATACACCCCAAAAATTAGACGATAAGAGCATCAGTGTCCTAAAAGTATAACAGAGGGTATTTAAATACCATTTATGATAGTACGGGGTAAATTTATCCTTTTCCCCAAAAAATTAATACTAGTTGAAGAAGCTTCACAGCTACTCCTTGTAATTGTCGTCCAGGTAAGTATTTTCGCTCCCTTTGTTTTCTTTTAAATAATTAGGGAAAATAAAATTATGATTCAATAAATAAATCAATGTTAAATTTCATTGATTTATTTTAATGAATATGGGCCAAGTGGTATAATGTAGGGAGAATTGTATGAAATAGCAAATTATTAATTCAAATTAAATACTATAGTCATAGTTTATTTTAATTGTAATTCGCAGCAAACATTTCTTTTTTTGCCATCTGATTCGGTATACAATTAGCCATTTTCGATATACAATTAGCCATTTTATACATTTCGGTATAAAATATATAAAATGTGTTTGTGTTTGTATAAAGCGAGAGAAAAGTATATATACAAATACAAATACATATATTTTTGTTCTATACACTTATAATTATGCAAATACAGATCTTATTATACAAATTACAATGTATAAATGAATTTATACAAAATTGAACAATTTGTATAAAATTGGATGTTTGTAGCGAATTATACAAATCAAGAGTTTCATAGCAAACATAAAATTTTCTATGTAGTGCGATTATGCAAACTATAGTTATAACATACAAATATGATTTTTATGTTTGCTATATGTGAAAGTTGCTCTATAATGTATTAACTAAATTTCAGACTTAGCCCATTTACAATCAACTAAATATTAATTATTTAATAAATATCACTAACTAAATAATTGTAGTTACACCAATAGTTCAAGATTATCATTTAAAATTTATGATAGTAGTCGAAATAGTTCTAGTATTCAAAATGGCCTAACGGGTTGTTACATCACGTCTTGGAGGAAGATAAGGACGGCATAATTGTATTCGATATAATTAGATAAAAATTAGATTATAATCTACACATATCAAATACTATTTTTGATAATTTAATTGATTGACTATTTAGATTTTCACTTCGTAGATAAATATTTAATTTTACATCTTGTAATTTCCTTCCATATTTTTATTTCTTATATTTCTGATATGATTAAAATAATATAAATGTATCTGAAAGGTATGTATATAAAATAAAAATAATTAGATAAATAAATTTCACAACTAAAAAATTGATTTGAAAAATTAATATAAAGAAGAATTAAAATAAAGTGAAAGGGAAGAAATGCAAATAAATAAATAAAAAAGGCAAAAGGGTCTGGTAGACCCCTGTACTTGTATGTGTTTGTATTGTGAATTATTTTACTTAACCCTTTACCAACTAAGCCCATAAACTCAATCAAAAAATGATTTTTAAACCCCTCCTACCATGTGTGTAGCTCACTCTCCTTTGAATAGATGACATGTCAAATCCATGTCATTAAAATTAATAATAATCATTATTTTCTTTACTAATTGTTATTTAAAAAAATTATTAACTAAATCTATTAAATAAAAGATAAAATATTAATTTATTTCTTAAAGTAAATCATGCTCCTCTACCACAATGCCATTTTTCTTTCCTCTTCTACGACCTTCGCAGAACCAGCAATTGTAAGAGGCCACTCCACCAGCTTCGGCTGGTAAATCTTTTCGTCGCCGTGACCAGTTCCTCGTGTTATCTCTCGCCTCGTTCTCCCTTTCACTATTTTCCTTTCTCTACACCACCGACGACCCCTTGTGAACCACCAGAAATGGCGTCTCCTCTACATCCTCTCGGCGTGCCAGCAAAATCCCTCGCCGCCTCTTATTCTGACAAAAAAGGGACAAGCATCGCCTCCCATTCCAGTGAGAAGGGACCAACACCGCCTCTCTCCCTCTATCACCACTGCGAACCGGCGAGCACCACCATGAAACCAACGCCGCTCTATCCCTCCACTGATAATCGCCATGAAATTTGACGTCATGAAAGTGTCAATGCCAAGATTCGCTAAAGAAGATAACTATAGAGCGTGAAGAAGAAAGAAAAATGGGGTTGGGGCAGCGATGGGGTGGGGTGGCTGAAAAAAGAAGGTAGTGTGGGGAAGAAGATGGATTTTTTTCTTTTTAAAATTTATTATTTTATAATTTTAATAATTTTAATAATTTTAATAATTTAATAATTTAAAATATCATGTTTACTTGCCTTAACAGACGTGTAGTTACACTCTCTTGCCAACTCATCTATATTAATGTCACATAAGCATGATCAATGGTCAGAGGGGTTTAATATGTTGTGTTTTATTGAGTATAAGGATTCAGTTGACAAAATGTTAAGTAGAAGAGTGCACAATACAAACTTATATAAATATAAGGGTCCATCAGACCTTTTTGCCTAAAAAAGGGGTGAAGAGAAAAGGAGAGGAGACGAGAAAGAAATAAATAAAGTTGAGAAAAGTAGGATCCATATATTATTTTATTCAAAAAGTAAATCCTCACACACCAACTTCTACGCAACTGTTTGGATTTGACAAGTTATTTCTTGGGCAGAGTTATTTTTTGAGATTGTAATCCTTGGGCAGTGTTTTAGAAAATAAAGTAGTGATTTAGGAGTTACTTTTAGCGGTTTAAATTTTAAAGAACAGTTTGGGTGCAAATAAAAACTAAATTTACCGATCCATCCTTGTCACCCCTTCTAATTACGAAAATAATCTGAAAAAATGGAATTGTGCCAATTCGTGCCAATTTAAGTTGTACTAAATATATTTATTGTTAAATTATGTATTTTGTTGGGTCTTGTAAAAGTACCTTTTACTTTTCCTCAAAAGTAGTCTTTTAAAAGGAGTATTGTATTTTTAATAAAACTTGTGAACTTAACGTCAAATGAAAAAAAATTGCGAAAGTATTTTTCATGCTTTTCTGAAAAGTTGTTCCTTGAAAAGAAGTTGGATTTTTTTTTGTTTAGGAAAAAAATAATCTAACTATACAAAATAAGCACCTAAATAATCACTATATAACATCAGTTCTACTTTTCACTAATATAGCAGTAGATTTTTTTTACAAAACACAATAAAATAATTTTTTTTTTTTTTTTGAAAAACAAAACAAAAAATAGATCATGACAACCCACGATTTATTATTTGAAGATATTTTAATTTCTTAATTTTCTTCCCCTCTCTTATTTAACTTCCAGAAATATCTTAGATATAGTTAATGCTTCTCTCTCATAACTCTAATCAAAATCAAATTCTCTACCTTCTCTGTTCTAAAAGTGCGTTCAATGGAAAATATAAACATTTTCTCAATTTTAATCTAGCACGATAGAAGATGGAATGTAACAGATATTCACCATAATAGTTGCTTCGATTATGGGTGCACACTTATTATCTCAAAGGCAGGAAACCTTGGGAGGTATTGGCAAAGCAGGCTTCTTGGATTGTGAAGAAAATTATAGGTGCAGGACAGTGGCTTGAAGAGAGGAATTTTCAAATTATTGAAATCATGGAGACTGAAGAATTTAGCATTAAAGTGATGTATAAAGAACTGAGAGGTGAATACAACAAAGTCCCATGAAAAAGACTGACTTGCAACAATCAGGGGAGACCTACATGGACATTTGCACTATACTTGGCAATACAACAGAGACTCTATACTAAAGATAGGTTGGGCAAATGGGAGATTATTACAGACCTAACATGTTCACTATGTAATACAGAACCTGAAACACACCAGCACCTCTTTTTTGAGTGTTCATTATCAAGGAGGATATGGCAGAAAATCTTAAGCTGGTTATCACTTCAGAGGAGTAACAGTGGATGGAATGAAGAGTTGCGATGGGCTACAAAACATGCAAACAACAAAACACAGCAGGCAAAAGTTTACAGAATGGCCCTAGCAGCATCAGTATACCACACTTGGTAGGAGAGGAATTACAGAATATTTGAACACAAAGAGAGGACCATAGAGGTGATCACAAGGAAAATCATACGGGAAATACACTTTCGAGCTAGTATGAATCCTAGAATTATGGCTGGCATGCATAGATATGACTTTTATCCTTAGAATAGAAGCTAGTAGTATACTTGAATAGATGGGCTCTGAGAATGGAAGTTGTCCATATCCGGAGTTCCACATTTGTACATATTGATTATTTGGTTAATAAGATTACAGTTACCAAGAAAAATAGTTGCTTCTATTATGATATTTTTAAAGTATTTTGTTGATCTTTATTATAAACATATATTATTATAACTTTGGTGATTGGTATTTCTTGGTCTCGATATGTACAACTTAAATCATAACATTCTCAATTAATTTGCACCATACATAGGTACTCACCTATAGTTAAATTATTGATTAATTAGTGATTTATGTATTGGTGTAGTCGATATATTTTAGATACGTAAGTTCTTTGGCTTGTGGTGTATGTGTTGGTGTAGTTAATATTATTAGATAGTATATATACACGAATCTTTTATGGTGTATTTTTGTTTTTATCTTATTTATCGTGTTATTCGATTAAAAATTAATTCAACAGTAGTTTTGTATATGATGGTATTATTCATATAACGAAAACAAAATTAAAAACAAATATAAATGAATTTTATAAATTATTTTGATTAAGCATGAAAATTTTGTATTGTTTGTTATATGACAATGGTTAGTTTGTTAGTTGATATTATTTGGTTATTTAATGATGGTGTATATCATACATTGTATATCAGTTTGAAGTGTACACAAACTTGTAACCCTAATATACACCATAAGAAAAAATATAGATTTATACCCATTCTATAATATAATTTATATCAGTTTTGCACAACATTTAAATCAACAGATTAATTATATCATTCTGTATCATAAACTATACTAATACACAAATATCAATTTGAAGTGTACACTAAATTTTTATCATATTAATTAAACTGTAATTCTATTTACAGTGTTATTTGTAACTATTTATGAACTTTTGATGCAAGAATATATGTGGAATTCAAAATTAAAGCAGTGATATATGATGCAATTATTGACATCGGTATTAGACGTCATCAAATGAAGACTCTTTCGAAGAATTAACAGAAACAACTTTCTTACTCATAATCAATCTTTTTTAAGAAGGAATTTTTTTCTGTGTTGTAAGAGATGATTTTGAAAAGAAACAAAGAGAATGAAAGCAATTTGTTAATGGATATTTTCAAAAATGAGATACAAAACCTTTCCTTGATAAGGATGACATAGAAAAAGAGGAAAAAAGAGTGCAACAATGCGTCAATACCAAGAAAAAAAGAGAATGCAACAATGTTATTTTTCTCTGTAAGGTTAACAAGAGAGAGAGAAAAAAGTGAGATATTTAATAGAGGAACGTATCCAATTATAATTGTGATTGAGATTCTATAAAGTAAAATAAAATAAAAGGTAAATATGAGTTTCATAAAATCAACCCACTAACCAATAAATAGGTCCTAAATCGTGTAGCTATTTATTTTATAATAAATTTTCATATTTGTAATTAAAATTTTAATGTCATAAATAAAAAGACTAGAATAATATTATGTAAATTAATGTCTTAAATAGTATATTCTTGTAATTTTTCCTTTTCTTTATAAATAATGAAAAAATAAAATACTTTCATACTTACGCAAAAATAGTTCTGAAAAGAGCATCCAATACTTTATATTATATATTTATATAAAAGATAGAGTAGTCACTACTATTTTTTTTTAAAACGTTTTTTAAGATAGTAATACTGTTTTTTGTTTTTGCCATTTAAAATATATAATGAAAAAAAATAAGTAGTCTCTTCTATTAATTATTGTACCGTTTTGTTTTATTATTTTGAAAGAAATATTATTTAACAATGATAGTTTCTATGTGTGACTATTTCTTTTCTGGTTGTTATTGATGTATTTGTGAATAAATTATATCTCATTATTGTAACTTGACTCTGATACCAATGTAAAAAAATATTAAGTAAAATCGATGAGTTATGTACCTTGTAATAACAACATAAGTCGTTGATTGTTCTACTTTAACAGGATTGCTCCAAAGTCCCTCTTTGAATTAGTAGGAAACAAAGTTTGATTCACAAACTAAATGTATATTTGTGTTTCACACCTTTGTTGATCTTCGAAAAAGTTTAAAGTTTTTTGTCAAGCCCCGGGACAAGACCCCCAATCATCCTAACAAAACTGGAATGATAAAACATAAAAAAGGGATCCTTCGGAAGCAATGAGGCTTACCAAACAACTCTGAAACTCGACTGGATCAACGAAGCATTGGTTGATGATCCTGGTTACCTGTATCTGTATCATGAAATATGCAGGCCAAATGACGTAAGTATATGAAATGTACGAGCAAGCAAGGAGAAATCTAAACAATACATAAGTTTGAACCGGAACTAAAGAAACAACTTACCTCGTCTCAACTCAACTCAGGGATACTCAAACTTACTCAACTCATTTTAATATAAAGCAGTAGTAATGATGCATTATAAAGAAAAGCTTTTAAAATAGTAGACAATAAATCAATGTATTAGAAAATAAAATATAACTCAGTTGTATGCAAGAATAAAAACTAACTCTGTTGTATATAAGAATAAAAAATAACTCTGTTGTATATAAGAATAAAAAATAACTCTGTTGTATATAAGAATATAAAATAACTCTGTTGTATATAAGAATACAAAATAACTCTATGGGAGATTCTCTAACCGGCAACCATCACTATGAGCTATGTGATGATACAACGTCCCACGCTGCCAGAATTGTCCTGTACTTTGTCGGGGTATAGGACCGACTAAATAAGTGGATCCACTAGTCTATGCTAAAAAACAATAAGGAATCATCCAAGAAGGATGACCCTTTCTACCCACATTGACTACATGGTTTATGGGGGCTGTGAGTTATTAAAAATCTCCCCCATATCGGTGCTCAATACTACTCCAAAAAAAAAAACTTAGATCATATGTTTAAAAAGAATATCTCTTTATCTGGTTTGAGATTATTACTCAAAATATTTCTCTTAAAAGAGATAGTGCTCAAAACTGTTCAAGAACTCTTTTGCAAATTGATGTTTGCTCTTATCTTAAATGTAAAGACATTTACTCTTGGGAATACTTAGTTCCCATATATCATTTTAAAGAAAATGAACTCAACTCTACTCTTCCTCAAACTCAAATTCTCAAGTCTTAAAACAAGTTTAAAAAGGTTTGCAAAAGACTTCTCAAAAGACTCGAAGAAACTCTCAAGACTTGACTCTTAACTCTACCTGAATTTGAATTATGAATTCAAGGTTATGATTAATGTTATAAATTCTCTCTCGATGTTTATAAGTATTTTAGAATGATTGAGATTAGAAAGGAGTGAAGGTATCCTTTAAAAGAACTCAGACGGGCTAACCGACGTCAAAATGGGTGGGGGCAGGCGACGCTGACGCACTGAGTGGTGTGGGGCGCCAACCCCTGAACTACTGAAGGGGAGTTTGGGTGCACTGAGTGGCACGGCGCACCAGGAACAAAACTACAGAACAAATTATTTGGCGCACTGTTGGCACGGCACGCCATCCCCTGCCCAGAACTTCTTGACGAATTTTCTTTCTCGTTTTCTAACCCCAATTTGCCTAGAATCGAATGGTTTCTTTCCAACTCACTTAGATTTGAATACCCATCATAAGTACATTATAATCAACTCAAAACAACCCTCAAACTACTAACATTTATCTCAAGAATTCATCAAAACATCAACAATCAAGATTACGAATGAAACTTCAAGAAAACTCATCAAGAACTAAAATTCTTCAACTTCAAGAACGAAATTGCACTGAAAATAACATGATTGGCGTGTGGGTGAATTAACCCAACAATATAAGAACTCACATACCTCTTAGGAATTAAAACCTTAACGAAACAACCTTCGATTCACAAGAAAACTTGAAGAATGCTTTGACTTTTCTCTTTTTCTCCTCTTCTTGAACTCATCTCAAAACCCTAGTGTAAATTAGGATTTGTAAAACTGAATCAAATCAGTTTAGAATCCTAAATATTACCAAAATTTATTTTAAGCTGAAGGGGTAAGGAAAAGACCAAAATATCCTTCTTAAATCCGGGTAACTTTCCTTAACTGGACAGACAGATTTTCAAATAACCATATCTCCTTCATCCGAAAATTTAGAAAACTCGGTAGTGTTAAAGAGGATTCCAAGATATTTCATTTGATATTTTATGGGTCACCTAACTCATCATGTACTGAAAGTTATGCTCGTTTTAAGTTGACTCGAACTCATAGCTTAGCATCACTTGCCAAAATTTTCAATTTGACTCTTCCAACTTAATTCTTTCTATTTCTAGGTCTTCCTAACGCGGGATGTTGCACATTTTTTCTTCTGATTTTTATTTTCTTTTTTTGTTCACGTTGTTGTCCTTTATGTAAAGGAAAAAATTCTTTTTATAAAGAGGGGCTGAGAAGTTTACCAGTTTGATAATTGTTTACCATCTTTTTCAAATAAGAGATAATTAATTTTTATCTCTTCTTAGACAACTTCTTGGATCGGGTCGGGTTGGATCGATCCACATGGATGGCCCACGACTCAATACTTACAAACTTCATAGCTTATAAGCGATGCATATGTGTAGTTAATTTTGGATTGCTTGTCATTGATTTAGGGTCAGTTTCTTGTAATTTTTCCTTTTCTCTATGAATTATGAATCGCAAGAAAATACTGTATTTTTCATACTTCCACAAAGTTAGTTTTTGAAAAGAACATTCAGTACTTTATATTATTTATTTATATAATAGATAGAGTAGTCACTACTATTTTGTTCAAAAGAGCATTTTTGTAAAGATAGAAGTACTTTTTTTTGTTTTTTCCATTTAAAATATATAATGAAAAAAAATAAGTGATATCTTTTACTAGTTATTGTACCTTTTTGTTTTATTATTTTGAAAGAAATAATGTATTGTAAAGATAGTGTTTATGTGTGACTACTTTTTTTATGGGTTGTTATTATGTATTTGTGAATACATTTTAAATTATTGTTGTAATTTGGCTCTGATACCAATATAAAATATATAAAGTAGATCTATGAGTTGTGTACCTTGCCGGGGCGGACCTACAATAGGTGAACCCACTTGATTGAAAAATAACACAGTATATTTAATCAATTTTATAACTTTTATATGTATATATAGTAACTTTTGACCCACTAACATAAGTGTGACCCTTGACCGATTGGTGAAGAGAGTTCAATTTTTCCAGTCAACCCAAGTTTTAATCTTTGTTGCCACATTTTAGTTTTAATTCATGTTTTTAATATATAAAACGTCCACACACTTTTGTCATCTATCTAAGTTTAATTTTCGTCCTTTTAGTTTCTTAAAAACTATACAAAAGAACAACAACCTTTTACTTTTACATTTAAAAGTCCAATAGTCAACAACTTTTATCCTTTTTATTTTTTTTAAATAAAAAAAAGAACTCAACTAAAAAGGTACTAATCATTGTTATTCTCAATTCTAAAAACTCTTTGTCTTCTTCTTTGTTGAACACTTCTTGATACATATTAAATTATTTTAACCATGTATAAATAATATAATTTTCCATCGATGGGGGCATTGTAGAAGGTGGATCCGCCCATATATATATGATTATTGTGGTTATTTTTTATTTCTTCAACTAAAATAAATCCTTATCATTCTAAAATCAATGAAAAATTACAAATAATATTAGGTATATTTCTATGTATTCGATTCTGAAATTAAGGTTATAATTATTTTATTTAATATTTTGTTTTTATTTGTTAAATGTTAAATGAGGAGAAAATGAAATCATTCATAATATTTTTTTATCTTCTTAGTTTATATTGATAAATTGAAATTCCATTTAATTAACAATGCTTTTATTAATTACTTTCTAATTAGAATTTTAATTTGGTAATACAAGTTGAGTATCAAATGAAAAGATTTTTCTCTCATATATCCTCCAAGTTGCCACAATCAAGTTCATGCGCTCAAAATGCTCCACGGGTGGAAGAAAACTTGAACCAATTAGAAGAAACACATCATTCTGCTAAAAGATCGAAACAAGGAGTAGATTTGGATTCTTTATCGGCAGATCCAAAGAAAAGAATACTCATTCTAGACTATCATCCGGATGAACATGATGAGATTAAAAGAGCATATATCCAATGAGGTCCTCATCAACCTCGAATTTGAGAGTTTCCTCAAAGTGATAATTATGGATCAAAATGTTGTTTTAATCACAAATGGTTTAAAAAATATCTGATTTGTTGGAGTATAATGTGACTGAAAATGCAGCTTATTGTTTGTGTTGTTATTTATTTCAAGATGAAAGCGTTCATCCATGTGGAAGTGAAACATTTTCAAGTATAAGGTTCAAGAGTTGGCACAAAAAGATAATATTAGATACGTATACTGGTAAGTCAAACAATGCTCACAATCAGGAAAGGAAGAAGTGTGAAGATCTAATGCGACAAGAACAATCAATTCAAGCCGCATTTCTTAAGCTATCCAATCAAATCAAACTTGAGCACAAAATTCATTTAAAGGCTTCAATTGAAGTGGTGAGACTTCTCTTGAATCAAGGATTGACATTCCGTAGACATCATAAATATGAATCATCGCTAAACAAAGGTAACTTTTTTGAAATTCTTTCATGGTATGCGAAGCGGTGTGATAAAATTAGTGAACTTGTGTTGAAAAAGGCTCCAAAAAATGACCAGTTGACTTCTCATAAAATTAAAAGGATACTACATGTAAGCTTGAAACAATTAAAGTTATTATGGAGGATTTAAAAAGGTGATTATTTTTCATTGTTAGTTGATGAATCTTGTTATATATCACGTAAGGAGAAAATGATAATTTTTTGTGTTATGTTGATAGAGAGGGGTCTGTGGTGGAACGGTTCATAGGAATTATTCACGTTCATGATACTAGTTCTTTATATTTGAAAGAAGCTATTGTTAACTATCTTGCGCAACATTCTTTGAGTTTATCTTTTATACGAGGGCAATGCTATGATGGAGCTAGCAACATACAAGGGCGTTTCAGTGGCCTTAAAGTTTTGATTCAACAAGAAAGTAGATCAGCTCATGCAATTCATTGTTTTGCTCACCAACTTCAGTTAACTCTTGTTGGGGTATCTAAAAAATGCCTTCAAGTTGGAGAACATGTATTGTTGGTTTCTAATGTATTAAATGTAGTGGGAGGTTCTTTTAAACGTATGGATGAACTTCCAGAATCTCAAGCAAAAAAAGTTTAGGAGGCACTTGATATGGGTGAAGTTGAAAGTGGTAAGGGATTGAATCAAAAACTTGGTCTTGCTAGAGTTGCCAATACTCGGTCGGGTTCACATTATAAATCTTATTGTGGGAGTTTCTCTAACCGACAACCACCACTATGAGCCTAAGTGGTGATACATCATCTTGTCCACGCTGCTAGAACTGTCCTATACTTTGCCGTCATATAGAATGCCTTAATTAAGTGGATCCACTAGTTTATGCTAAAAAGCACTTAAGGTATCATCTAAAAAGTATGATCATTTATTACCCATGATGGCTACATTGTTTATGAAGACTTGAGTTATTATGAACTCGCATCCCCATATCGGTGCTCAATACTACTCCCAAAATATACTTAGCTCATATGTTGTTAAAACAAAACTTCTTTCTTTGGTTTGAGATAATTACTCAAAACTTAGCATAAAAGCTCTCTTGAAAATCGGTGTTTCCCTTCTTGCTCAAATGTGAAAATATTTTCAACTCTTGGGAATATTTAGTTCCCGTATAATCTTTGAAGAAATGAACTTTACTCTTACTCTTTTCTCAACTCAAACCTGAAGTCTTAAAACAAAGATAAAACGTTTGTGAAAGAGTTTTGAAATACTTTATGAACTTCTCTTGACTTAGCTCTTAACCTCTTGACTTGACTCATAACTTATCTTGACTTTACTCTTAACTCTCCTTGAATTGAATTATGGATTCAAGGATTTTAATTTGTGATAGGAAAGATCTCATGATGTTTAGGAGAATTTTTAGATAGTTAAACATGAGTAAAGATCAAGAAATACTGTTTGGGAACTAGTCCATGATGCGGAGATGTATTTAAATATTTGTTTGCGAAATAATTTTTGAGGCAGAACGATCTGTGACCGCTCCACTCCGCGAAGAAAATTTATGCGAAATTGGGGGGCAGGTCTGCGACACCGACTGGGGCACCAGATTTGCCTGACTTTTTTCTTCTTCATTTTCCTGCCCCAATTCGCCTAAACTCGATTCTTTTTCTCAAATTCTCTTTAGATTCAGATACCCAATAAATGTACCTAAGAACCTAACTCAAAACAGCTCTAAAATTTGATGGATAATCTCAAGAACTCCTCAATTTAGCACAATTCAAGAACAAAAATAAATTCAAGAACACATATCAAGAACATCAAACTTTCAACCCTTTTTAAGACAAATTTCCCTGAACTAAACATGATTGGTGCATGGGTGAACGAACCCAACACTACGAAAATCTCACATACCTCGTAGGGATCACCCCTTGATGAAATCCACAAGCAATTCTTGAAGAACTTGACGATTCTTGCTCCTTCCCCTCTTCTTTTCTCTTATCTCAAAACCTAACTTAGTTTTCAAAAGAGTAAACTAACCAAGTTCAGTTTAGACCCCAATTAAACTCCTAAAAATGAAATAAAGTAATTTGGTAAGGAAAAGATCAAACTATCCTTCAAAATCCTGGATTACACTTTCCTTATTTGAACAACCCAATTTCCAATGAGAATATCTCACTCATACGAACTCGGAATCGAGCAAACTCGGTGGTGTTGGAAAGATAATTCCAAGATATTTCCTACGGTATCTAGAAGCACACCTAAATTATCCCGAGATAGGATTTATGGTCGTTCAAAGTTGACCAAAAACCCAAACTTAACATAACTTAACAAATTTCCAGATTTTTTGTCATTCTTTCCTAAAATGACTATTTCCAATTCTAACTCTTTCTAATTCTTGCAATTAGCGAGATGTTACACATATGATGCAGACGGTGCCTGAGATTCATCAAATATCAAATTTCCTATTTGTTGTACATGTGACAGCTAAAAAGGACACCTCAAAATTATTGAGGCGGCAAACAACGGTTACTGAACCACAAAAATAAAAATACTTGGAAACCCAATTTAATTGAATTTTGTTTTTCTAATTTGATTTGGACTCATTTATTTTATTGAGGGTTTTCTATTTCTATAAATAGTAGTCCATAGAAATAATTACTTTGGGAGGAAGAGAGCATTTATAAGAGATACTTTTTTAGGGTTCTTTTCTTCTTCTTCTTGGGTTAGACATTATTGATTACTTTTAGTTCTTGATATTTTCTTTGGGAATTAACTTGCAAATTTTGGCAATTTGATTTCTGGATTTCAGTTTATAAGATTTTCGCTTTGAAATTCAATTGGAGATTTCGAGTTTCTTCTACTCTAAACGTAAGTTCATGAATTCTCTTTATCAAATTATGAATTGTGTTCTTTCAAGCATGAGTAGCTAAATCCATAACTAGTGTTGTAGGAACCATGATCAATTAACAAAGTATGAATAATACCTAAGTAATTCTTGAATAGTGTTCATGCATGTATTGTTAATTCTTTCGCTTAGAAGTCTTTTTAACGGTGCGCAACGTTAGAACTCGCCTCGTTGCTACTTACCGAACCAAGGAGGTAGTTAATGAGAAAAGAATTAACAACAGAGATTTAGTGGGATAATATCTAATAGTCTAATATGAATTGGTGCGAGGGTGAAAACTAAGTCATACATTGATGTGATGTCTAAACTAAGGTAAATGTAAGTGTTAGTAAAGTATACACACGTAGCCGGACCAAGGTACGGGGTGAAATTCCCTATTTGGAGGACCAATCACTTAGGGATACCTATCTTACCAACTTTGCATGTAAAACACTAAGAAAGGATTACTATTATTAGAATTACCGCGTTAAGAGCTTATGGGGAACACATACACCCTAGTTTCTCTCTCTTATTGATAACTCGAAGTTTGAATCTTGCTCACTTGTCACTTAAAAAACAATCAGTTATTTGTTTCCAACCCTCCCCCCTCCCCCGCCCTTTATTTATTTGTCTCATAAATAGTTTGACTAAACGAATATAATCGTGAGTTAAGTTTAAGTCTGAATCATATTCCTCGTGGGATCGACCCCAACCTATAAGTTGGATTCTTTATTTGACAACAACCGCTTATACTTCTTTAGAGAAGTGTAATTTGAGCGTATC
Organism: Solanum chiquidenum; assembly: GCA_029582725.1. NCBI lineage: Eukaryota > Viridiplantae > Streptophyta > Magnoliopsida > Solanales > Solanaceae > Solanum > Solanum chiquidenum. Next base: position 3,235 of record JAJOOS010001755.1, on the reverse strand, counting down.
AAATTTTGGCGCCGCTGCCGGGGAATAAGGCTTTTAGATTAAACTAACTATATTGTTGAAATTTAGTCAAGTATTTCTCGATTTTACATTTTTATTTTTAGTCTTGTTTTCTACAGGTTTCAACTCTAGTGTATGTCAAGTACACGGAGTCGAGGCGAACCCTTGACCCCCTACGATCTTGAATTGAGAAAAACTTTAAGGAAAATGGCTAATCAAGGGGTACACAATAATCCAATTAGAGCGGGTCAAAGAGATAGAACTGAGTAACTAAGGTGTCTGCGTCGTACCGCGACGTTAAATTAAGCGCTTATTGGGAGGCAACCCAATTAGTAGTGTATCTTCTTATTTGCCTTTTATTTTATTAGTGTCACTTTTTTTTTCCTTTCGATCTTGTTTTTGCAGATAAGGGGAAGTCTGAGTACCCAAAAAAAAAGAGCACGTTTGAGCTTAAGTGTCGGGTGCGTACGATCCTTAAGGGTGACTATTATGAAGGAAAACTTTTTTTAAAAAAGAGATTGAAGCATTCTTAAGATGATGAGAATTACTTGTGAAATAATTGTTGAAGAGAGGGTTGAAAATAAAGAGAAGAAAATAATGGGTGATGAAGTCTAAAATTGCAAAGTGCTTTATGAAGTGTAAGTCACTATTATATAGTTTTCCTACCCGTCCCCTAGCCCATATTACAACCCGTTAAAGTCTTATTTGATTCTATTCAAGCACGCTTAATTAGTGGAGATGTACATAATGGGCAAGTCTATGGTTCTTTGTGCATACATGTGAATTTTATTTGTGAGTGTGAGAGTTGTTCTTAATATGGAGTCCTTAATTTATATTCAATCTTTTGAATTGAGTGTGTGAACTATTTCTTTTTGTGAGGGCACTTGTTTCATGATAGATATGTGATTTTATTAGCTTTCTCTGATGAGAGTAGATGAGCAAACTTAAATTTGATGAGTTCAAAGTTCTTCTTTGAGGTTAGGAGGTTAGAGGTTTGTTGATTATTTGGATGTCTTGCATAATGATTGAAAAATCTACTTGATGTTTTGAAATTGGTATATGACTTAACTGTTTGTATTAAACAAAGTGATGACATTCCTATTTTGATTTTTTGAGATGAGTTTTAATGCTTGCTCGAGGACGAACAAAAGTTTAAGTGTGGGGTGTTGATTTGAAATTAAAATACATATTTTTAATCATTATTTTGTCTCACATTTATTATTTATATTTGTTCTTTTTGAGCAGGAATTTTATAGATTGTACTAAATAGTGTATTTTATTTGTAGGATTAAATTAATAAAAAAATGAAGAAGTTTAAAGCAAAAACGAATTAAAGATAGAAAATTAAAGAAGGAAATCAAGCAGCTTAATAAATTGAATAAAATAAAATAAAATAATATATTCATACATATGACGCAAACGGCGGCTGAGATTCATCAAATATCAATTTTCCTGTTTGTTGTACACGTGGCAGCTAAAGAGGACGCCTCAAAATTATTGAGGCGGCGAACAGCGGTTACTGAAACAGAAAAATAAAAATACGTGGAAACCCAATTTAATTGAATTTTGTTTTTCTAATTTGATTTGGATTCACTTATTTTATTTAGGATTTTCTATATATATAAAATAGTCCATATAAATAATTATTTTGGGAGGAAAAAAGTGTTTATAGGAGAGACTTTTAAGAATTTTTTTCTTCTTCTTCTTGGATTAGACATTATTGTTTACTTTTAGTTCTTGATATTTTCTTTGAGAATTAATTTGCAAATTTTGACAATTTAATTTCCGGATTTTGGTTTATAAAATTTTCGCTTTGAAATTTAATTGGAAATTTCGGATTTTTTCTACTCTAAACATAATTGCATGAATTCTCTTTATCAAATTATGAATTGTGTTCTTTCAAGCATGAGTAGCTAAATCCACAACTAGGGTTGTGGGAACCATGAGCAATTAAAAAAATATGAATAATAACTAAGTAATTCTTGAATAGTGTTCATGCATATATTGTTAATTCTTTCGCTTATAAGTCTTTTTAACGGTGCACAACGTTAGAACTCGCCTCGTTGCTATTTGCCGGACCAAGGAGGTAGTTAATGAGAAAAGAATTAACAACAGAGATTTAGTGGGATAATATCTAATAGTCTAATGTCAATTGGTGCGAGGGTGAAAACTCAGTCATACATTGATGTGATGTCTAATCTGAGGTAAATGTAAGGGTTAGTAAAGTATACACATGTAGCCAGATCAAGGTGCGGGGTGAAATTCCCTATTTGGAGGACCAATCACTTAGGGATACCTATCTTACCAACTTTGCATGTAAAACACTAGGAAATGATTACTATAATTAGAATTATCGCGTTAAGAGCTTATGGGGAACACATACATCCTAGTTTCTCTCTCTTATTAATAACTCGAAGTTTGAATCTTGCTCACTTGTCACTTAAAAAACAATCAGTTATTTGTTTCCAACCCTCCCCCCTCCCCCGCCCTTTATTTATTTGTCTCATAAATAGTTTGACTAAACGAATATAATCGTGAGTTAAGTTTAAGTCTGAATCATATTCCTCGTGGGATCGACCCCAACCTATAAGTTGGATTCTTTATTTGACAACAACCGCTTATACTTCTTTAGGGAAGTGTAATTTGAGCGTATCAGGCGACCCTAGCGCATTTCTGCCGCGGGGCGCCAACCCCTTAACTTCAGAGGCTGCAAATGGGCGCACTGCTGGGGCGCACCGGCCCAGCCCAAACCTAGGGAACTTTCGACGAATTTTGTCTCTCATTTTCTAATCTTAAATCGCTTCTAATCAATATTTTTTCTCAAGTTTTCCTTAGATTCAATTACCCGACCTAAGTACACACTAATCTACTCAAAACAACACTCACATGACTAACTTTTATTAAAACCCCAACAAAACAAGATTTAGAATGAACTTCAAGAATACTTATCAAGAACTCAATTCCTTCAATTTTTTAGAATGAAATTACGTTAAAAATAACATGATTGACATGTGGGTGAACAAACCCAAAACTATGGAAACTTACATACCTCATAGGGATCAAACCCATGACGAAATTCACAACAAAACTCAAGAATCTCGATGAACGCCTTAATCCTTTCCTCTTTACTCCTCTTTTCTCTTCTTTTCACTTCTTGGACTCTCAACTAAAACCCTAGGCATATATTAGGATTATAAAATTGAACCTAATCAATTAGACCCCTAAAACCATACTAAAA
>JAJOOS010001754.1:0-26470 GCA_029582725.1 Solanum chiquidenum | reverse complement strand
AGATGCCCTTTTCTGCATCTCTTTCAGCTGTCTCTTTACTTCCGCGCCTGAACATCTTTCCTGCAAAATATGATTAAAACACATAAAAACCAATACTAAAAGGCCCTAGACACACACAACTTATAAGTGAAATGTATCAGAAATACCGTAAACTCACGGTATATCATCCATACCCTAGGTTTCGATAGGATCAGAAAGGTAAGACAGCAGGCTCTAAATTTCAGGGGAGTGCTTCGGGTAACATGACCTTCCAACTTGTCCAAAGTGTGGTAAGAACCATCCAGGCGAGTGTCTTGCACGCAAAGAAAGGTGCTTTGGGTGTGGTCATTCTGGCCATAGGTTGAAGGATTTCCCTTCTGCCAGGGAGGGGCAAGGAAGTACCAACAATAAGGCTCAGTCTACATCTCCAGCAGCACCAGCAGGTCGCCCAACTCAGCAGGGTGCTTCATCTGGTACATGTGGCGGTCAATGCCAGAACAGGTAGTATGCTCTCCAGGCTTGCCAGGATCAAGAAGATTCTCCTGATATGGTCACTGGTACATTACGAGTCTTTCATTTAGATGTTTATGCATTGTTAGATCTAGGAGCTACATTGTCTTTTGTAACTCCCTATATAGCAATACATTTTGGTGTCAATCCAAAAACTCTCTCAGAACCTTTCTCAGTCTCTACTCCAGTTGGTGACCCAGTTATAGCTGGACGGGTATACATAAATTGCCCTGTCACGGTCTCTCAGAAAGTCACCTCAACAGATCTTGTAGAGTTAGAAATGGTAGATTTTGATATCATTCTACGCATGGATTGGTTACATTCTTGTTATGCCTCAATCGATTGTAGAACTAGGATCGTTCAATTTCAGTTTCCAAATGATCCAGTCTTAGAGCGGAAGGGTAGTAGGTCAGTGCCTATGGGTCGATTCATCTCTTACCTTAATGTCAGAAAAATGATTTCCAAAGGGTATATGTATCATCTTATTTGGGTTAAGGATTCAAACTCCAAAACCCCAACTCTTGAGTCAGTCCCTGTAGTAAATGAGTTTCCAAGAGTATTTCCAGAAGATCTACTTAAAGTTCCTCCCAAAAGAGAACTTGACTTCGAACAAGATCTCCTTCCAGATACCTACCCCATTTAGATTCCTCCTTACAGAATGGCTCCAGCCAAACTTAAGGAATTTAAAGAATAGTTAAAAGACCTTTTAGATAATGGCTTCATCAAACCTAGTATCTGTTCATGTGATGCTCCCGTGTTGTTCGTGAAAAAGAAAGATGGTTCTCTCAGAATGTGCATTGACTATTGGCAGTTGAACAAAGTAACAATCATGAATAAGTATCCCATCCCCATGGTTGATGACTTGTTCGACTAACTTCAGGGCGCTAGTTTCTTTTCTAAGATAGACCTCAGATTCGACTATCATCAGCTCCGAGTCAGAGATAACGATATTCCGAAGACAACTTTTAGAACTCGGTATGGTCATTATGAATTTGTGGTTATGTCTTTTGGACTAACAAATGCTCTTGCAGCTTTCATGGACTTAATGAATAGGGTGTTTAAATAGTATTTGGACTTGTTCGTCATCGTCTTTATTGATGATATCCTCATTTATTCTCGAAGTGAGAATGAGCATGCGACTCATCTGGGAGTTTTTCTACAAACTCTCAAGGATCGCCAGTTATTCGCTAAGTTCAACAAATGTGAAAATTGGTTACAATCTGTAGCTTCCTTGGTCATGTGGTATCTAGCAAAGGGATCCGAGTGGATTCTCAGAAGATTGAGGTAGTACAACACTGGCCCAGACCCACCTCTCCAATAGATATCAAAAGTTTCTTGGGTTTGGCCGGGTATTACAGGAGATTTGTTGAAGGATTTTCATCCATCACTTCCCCATTGACCAAGTTGACTCAGAAAAAGGTGAAGTTCCAGTGGTCAGATGAGTGTGAGAAAAGTTTCTCAAAACTGAAAACTAAGTTGACTACAACTCCGGTCTTGACTCTACCAGATGGTTCAGACAGTTATGTAATTTATTGTGATGCATCCATGGTCGGCTTAGGTTGTGTGTTGATCCAGCAAGGTAAGGTCATAACTTATGCTTCAGACAACTAAAGGTTCATGAGAAGAACTACCCGACTCATGACCTTGAGCTTGCACCCGTAGTATTTTCCCTAAAGATTTGGAGACACTACTTGTATGGTGTTCATGTTGATGTATTCACAGATCATAAGAGCCTCCAATATGTGTTCACTCAGAAAAGGTTGAATCTTCGCCAAAGGAGATGACTTGAATTCCTAAAAGACTATGACATGAATGTGCTATACCATCCGGGTAAGGGCAATAGAGTGGATGATGTTCTCAAGAAGTTGTCCATGAGTAGTGTAGCACATGTTGAGGAAGAAAGGAAAGATCTAGCCAAAGATGTTCATAGGCTTACTTGCTTAGAAGTTTGTCTTACGGACACATCAGATAGTGGGGTGATAGTTCAGAATGGATCAGAATCTTTATTGGTAGCGGAGGTTAAGGAAAAATAGGATAGTGATCCTATATTACTACAGTTGAAAGGCGCAGTTCATCCGAAGAAAGTGAGGTTTTCTCCCAAGGGGGAGACTGTATGCTTCGTTACCAGGGTTGCTTATGTGTTCCTAATATTGGTGAGTTGAGGAAGCTGATCCTTACAGAAGCTCATAACTCCAGGTATTCCATTCATCTAGGTGCCACTAAGATGTACCGTGATATACGGGAAGTCTTTTGGTGGAATGGCATGAAGAGGGATATAGCAGATTTTATGGCTAAGTGTCCTAACTGTCAACATGTTAAGGTAGAAAATCAGAAACCAGGAGGTATGAATCAAGAGATTAACATTCCTGCATGGAAGTCAAAAGTGATAAACATGGATTTCATTACGGGTTTACCTCATACTCGCAGACATCATGACTCCATTTGGGTGATAATAGATAGAGTCACTAAGTCCGCTCACTTTTTGGCTGTCAAAACTACAGATTCAGCGGAGGACTATACCAAACTCTACATCCATGAGATAGGCAGGTTGCATGGGTTCCTTTGTCTATCATCTCAGATAGAGGTCCTCAGTTTACCTCTCATTTTTGGAAATCATTTCAGAAAGGTCTTGGTACTCAAGTAAATCTCAGCCCATTATTTCATCCATAGACGGATGGTCAGGCAGAGCATACCATTCAGACCTTAGAGGACATGATCAAAGCTTGGATGATCGATTTCAAGGGTAGTTAGGATGATCACCTACCTCTCTTAGAGTTCGCCTATAATAATAGCTTCCATTCTAGTATTCAGATGGCCCGGTATGAGGCACTATATGGACGTACATGCAGGTCCCCAATTGGTTGGTTCAAAGTAGGTGAAGTAGCTTTGATAGGGTCAGATTTAGTTCATGAGGCTATGGAAAAAGTTCAGCTCATCAGAGATAGACTAAAGACAGCTCAGAGTCGTCAAAAGCCCTATGCAGATGTGAGAAGAAGGGACTTAGAGTTTGAAATTGATGATCGGGTTTTCTTAAAGATGTCACCTATAAAGGGGGTGATGAGATTTGACAAGAAAGGGAAGCTCAGTCCTAGATATGTAGGTCCTTAGAGAATCCTGAAAAGGGTTGGTAATGTGGCATATGAGTTGGAGTTGACAGTAGAACTAGTAGTAGTTCATCCGGTCTTTCACATTTCCTTGTTGAAGAAGTATGTGGGTGATCCGACATCGATAATGCCATTAGAGAGTGTGGTTGTGAAGGATAGTCTCACTTATGAAGAGGTGCCAGTAGAGATTCTTAACCGTCAGATTCGTAGGTTGAGAAATAAAGAAGTCGCTTCAGTGAAGGTTTTGTGGATGAGTCAATCCGTAGAGGGAGCTACTTGGGAAGTAGAAGAAGCCATGAAGGCCAAGTATCCTGATCTCTTTCCTTCCGACTCCGTTTCATCTTGAGATAATAGTTCCTCTCCGGTCTCTCAGTTTACTCTTGCGTAAATTCAGTCTTAGTATCATGTTCCTTCAGTTGTTCTTGCATTTTCAGCATATTGCATGTTCTTGGAATTCAATTCAGTCATATAAAGTTTCTAGTACTTAGTGGTAGGGATTGCAACTCCTTACCTCCATACTCAACTAGTTTAGGCATCATTTGAGGACGAATGATCCCAAAGGGAGATATTGCAACACCTAAGAAAAAAAGACTTGGACTTTTCAATATAAAAAGGTGAACCACGGAGGGTTCAGGGGTCGTGATCTAGACCACGGTCCGTCACCCTCATCCTGGTTCACACCCTCCCAGTAGTGGTGGACCACAGATCTCTTCACGGGCCGTGGACCACCTCACGAGCCGTGGGAAGGTTCGTGGAGGAAGTACAGATCCACCCAAGGCTCAGGAATCAGACCACAGATCCCTTCACGGGTCGTGGTCTTGATGACAGGCCATGGTGGCGTCCGTGAACCAGAGGAAACAGGCCCCCAGCCCAAGTGAAAAACAATGGTGGCCTTCACGGTCTGTGGTCCTTCACACGGGCCATGATAAGGCTCGTGGTTGGACCTTCCCAGAACCAGTAGTCACTAGATAAGAATCCACGACTCACTTGATGGGCCGTGGTCCCTTTGACGGTCTATTAGTGGCGCTGTGGTAGTCCTCTATCAACTTTTAAGTCAGGGTCATTTTGGTCTTTTCCCCTATTTGTTGGACATTTAAACTACGTCGTTTAACATCTAAACTACGTCGTTTTACTCAATTTAAGCCTAGTAAATTAGTCAGAACTTACCCCAAAACTTTTAATCACAAGAATTTGCCGAAACTTAGAGAAGAAGAGAAAGAATCGACAAACCCCTCAAGAACAAGTAAGAGATTTTCCTCAGTTCAAAAAGGATTTCTCCGTGAATTTCGCGAACATGTATGTGGGATTTCACTAATGGGTTCCTTTTATCCACTAGGTCCCTATAATTCAGTCAAATTCTTAATTCTCCATATCTTGTGTAGACCTAAGGTTTCTAAATCCTTGGATAGTTGTTATGATTTAGTTGTTGTAGTATTTGCAATCAAAATATCATGTTTTGTTATAATCGTGGTTTAATTCCCGGTATTAAACTAAGAACCCTAGTTTGTGTAGATTCTCCTAGGTCATGAATTGCACTTGCTAGGTCAGTTAAACAGATAATCATGCTTCAGATTTCAAATGTCTCATTGTCAGTTTATAAATATTGCATTGTCACTATTTTGAGCTATTCAGCATTTCAGTCATAATGTATCATTTACATATTCAGTTGGGAGTAGATTTAGCACCGAGTTGGACTAGGGTTCAACGTACCTTCACAGTCCCAGAACTACGTGCCCCCGTAGGAGTATAAGTCCCCTCTTCAAATTTAGTGATCACGCCAGTCATGCTTTTATTCTCCTGGAAAGGTATATTGGGTCCTCCCAATGAGACGTATACATCGGACTTCACGTTTAGCTCACGTGGTTTTATGTCAGTTAATAGTCGCTCCCACAGTCAGACTCGTAGTGCATTTGACTAGGTTTTCAGTATATATTTCAGTATTCAGTTTAGTTATGTCATGTTCATGATTAGTACTTGGTCATTGTGTTCAATTTAGCTCTTCAGTTATCTTTTCAGTAGTTACATTCTTGCTCAGTTATGCCTTGTTCAGCTTTCATATGTTTATTCAGCTTAGTATCTATATCCTGCATGCTCCGTACATTCAAAGTACTGACACATACTCTGCGTTACATTCTTTCATGATGTAGGTTCAGGTACTCAACATCCAGATCTTGCTTAAATCGGTCCCCGATCCGTATTCAGTAGCTTGAGTGGTGAGTCCTCATACTTCAAGGACAATAGACATGCTTTATTTTATTTTAGTTTTCAGTTTTGCTAGGGTTAGCTAGGGGCATGTCCCAGCAACTCTAGTTAGTAGAGGCTTTTCAGACATAGTAGTAGAATCAACTTGACTTGTTGAGTTTGATGTTTTAATGTTATTAAACTGTTAGTACATTTCATATATTCAAACTGGTTGGGTATTCCGCACTTTCAGTTATCTACTGTTTTTGATTCCACATGGTATTTGTTTTATTTGGTATCTCTCAGTATACTTATGATATGCTTGACACAGGGTTAGGTTGGGGTCACTCGTGATCCGAGATCCAGTGTCACATCAAGTGGGTAGCATCGGGGCGTGACAGTTTGACTATAGACTTTGAAAATTTGTCTTCAATTTTTTTTTAAGTAACAGTTTGCTGAGAAGGGTTTACTAATGCTTAAAATTGGGATGTATGTCTGTTACAGAATACACATAGATATATCCAAACATAATATTCATAGCATAATTATAGGTAGAGATATTTAAAGACTTTTTCTAATTTAGTTTGCTTAGATAGATTTCCATATACACATATAAACAACTCTTATTCTGAAAATAATATTACAACGAAATGGATACATTGACTCTATATTATACATGGTATCAAAGTTAGGTCCATCCTCATTTAGGCTCCCGATCCACTCTCTAGTTGGACCTGAGCATAAAGGGGTGTTAAAGTGGGTTAAATCCCACATTTGTTTGAAATGAACTGGTGATTTGATTATTTGGACTTAGACAATCCTCCCCTCATTAACTAGCTTTTGGGGTTAAGTCAAACTTATGTGTCATATCTTTACACTCGTATTAGTCTGTCAGGATCAATTTTTATATTAGAAAATGTAACACCTCATATACTTACAATTGTCTTTTTTTTGGTGTCAAGGACTTATGAGCCTAAATTTGAAAATTTTATATTAATATTGCTCACGTTTGGAAACATGGATTCTAAATAAGAATTTGATATAAATATTTTTTTTAGTCTCTCTTAAAAATGCCTTCTATATTCATTAAAAGAGTTATTTAATTAACATATATGTGTTTATAATATTTTATAAGAGTTTATGATTTATTAATATTTTAATGGAGATAAAGAGATTAGTAATATTGAAGAATTATTATATGATGTAGACTTTATTCGAAATAATTTTCTACTAATTGTGGTATATCCAAAAGTTATTCATATTTTACCACAAATCTACAAAATACTCGAATATATATATATATATATATATATAATGGAATAAAAATATTTTGAAAATGTTACCTCCACTTCCACGTGGAACTGAAGGGAGTGGACAACCATTAAAGTTTATGTGGTGGCACCAATTGGGTAAAGCATTAAATGTTGTTGCTTTGTTCTTCAAATTAGCTAACATATTTTATGCTATAGATATATGTTGCCAAATATAAATTTTCGTCCATTTTGGATTTACTAGATAAAGTTTTCAATTACTGTAAACATCCATCAATTTTCCCCTACCAAATAATGCTTTCCATTGTTGTAGAGATGTATGTGCACACTACGTTTGATTAATAGTTGTGGAAAGAAAATATTTTGAGGTGATTATTTATCACTAAAATAAAATTGATAATCTACATCAAGTTATTCAAGTTCATATTTAAGGCATGTTAAAGCAAAATTATTTTTTTCATATCGCACGAATTCCAAAAAGTTATAAATCATCGAATGAGTTATATTTACTATTTTATTGCTAGAAAGACCCTCTGTGAAGGTCATTGAGAAGTCAGTTGATTTTATTCCTTGATTTTATCATATCGTTCTCATACCTTATCATTATGAAGTGTGTTTGATGGTAAAGTTATCATCCGTCAAGTTCTTACTCCTTATGTCTATTAGCGAACTATTGTCCTCAGATTAGAGCTGAAATGTTGGAGAATTATTATGTTATATGTAAGGGAGTTGTCAAGCTACTATTTCTTGACAGAAGCTTTTATAAAATTGTTATTTGAAACTGATACTAATATTAAATCTTATACTCTATTTTTTGGTATATACTTGCAAGCAACTTATTTCGAAAATGGATCATACTATTACCAATTTGGAGTCGTTCATATAAATCAAGTTAAGCATGTCAATCACCTTCTGAGTTCCTAAATGATTAATTTTCTAAGTTAAAGTCGAGTCAAGACATTCGAAATTATAATAAGTTTTATTGAGAGCTAAATAAAGTCATGAGAACATTCTTTAAGAACCTTAAGATCTTTATGAACGTCCTCAATTTTAAGTTACCTTTCTAAAGTTTTGAGTTAGTACTCATGTTTATTCTAAAAGCCTATGAGGTTCTATGAGTTGTTTTCATGTTATACATAAGTGATTCTAAGGTTTCGAGAATAAGAGAACGAAAGAGCAAAGATTGACTAAGTTATTGTTATGGCCTACTATGTGTTTTTCGAGAGTTCATATCATGATATGTTATGCATTTACTTCGAGCTATAATGGAGGGAAGGGGACCTATTTTCTCATAAGACAATGCATATGGTATAGATAGCCACAAGTTGGCAAATAGGATTCATGTTAGCTACTGGAAAGACCGTTATTGCTAGCATTTGGTTGGGTATGCCATATATTTGCATATGTATATATGTATTCACGACATACGATTACACGAGCATATCATGAATATTTGATTACTATGAGTTCATATGTCAGCCATGGAGGCTAACATAGTTTTAGTTTCAGATAGTATCTCTATTAACCTTTTTATCCAGTTGTTTAAAATTTCACTTTCCACCTTACATACCAATACAATTTAATTCGTATTGACCTCCCACTGTTAGGAGATGTTTCATGTCACGTTGTAGGTTTAGATAGATATCTTAATCAACCTTTGTAATAGGGGTGTTGTCTCAGCTGAGGATTGGTATGCTTCATTGTTGTCTCAGCTGAGGATTGGTATGCTTCATTCTTCCTAGAGCTATTGGTTGTCTATCCGTTTTGTATACTTGAGTTTTCTATATAGTTGTTGGTATCTTTTGAAACTTTTTCCAACCAGTTGAGTTGTAGTATTCGTAGAGACTTGTAGATATACTTTGGTAATCTTCTTAGTTTTCATTTATAACCTTGCCGGTTTATTATATTTATGATTTTAGTTGCAACCTTGTTGGTTTGCTAGTTCTTATTAGTTAAGTTGGTCTTGCTGATCTATTTCATTATCTTTAATATTGTTGTGACCTCACTGGTCCAGTTATCTTGTTTCAACAGCAGGTTATTGTGGCAACTTTTTTGGCCCTCATTGTTTTATTTCCTTTATGTTTTAGTTGGTTCGCTCGGCCAAGTGAGGCAGCAGGTGCCTATTGCACGAACCCTAAGTTTGAGCGTGACAAAAATAAACAAGGTGCTACGAATCCTTGGTTGGTAATCCTTTTATAGATTATATCCAACATTTCTGGTTAAATTCAATGCCTAGAAATTTTACCTTGTTAACAATGTCAAATAATATGTCCAAGTATTCTTTGATTGTCTCATAGTGTTTCATTTTCTTCAACTTGAATTCTTCAACCTCCAGCATATTCTTTCTTTAGATAATTTCAAATTTCTTTGGCTAATGGGATATACATGATTACTATGAAAATAGTGGTTGAAACAACAACAAACAGAGTTACTTTTTCCTTGGACTTCAGGGTTTTCTTTTTCTTGTGACTCTTAATTTGCGCTATGGTGAGATTCACCATCGAAAACAAGAAAAGTCATTTATGAAAACTATTTTTGAAATCCATCTCTTAATTCACAAGTCCTTCAAGAAAAATGGCTTTTGATCTCAATTGTTGGTTTTTGAAAGAAAAGAAATGCAGGAAAACAACAAATGAATAAAAGTTGAACAATAAAATTTTATTGCACTAGAGAATAGCATACTATTGAGTATTAACTAAAAAAAGACAAGTTATTTAAAGACTAAAAATCTAACTGAAAAATAGATAACTATGTCCTATATTTTAGATTCCATCTACTACATAACAAACAATAGAAATCGAGGATGTCATACTATTGAGTATTAACTAACAAAAGACATATATTTAAAGACTTAAAATTCCAACTAAAAAATAGATAACTACGTCCTATATTTCAGATTCCATCAACTGCATAAGAAACAATAGAAATCAGGTCTAACTTAATAAATTTACTGCAGTAAGAAGATATGTTGTTCTAAGCCAAATATTCAACATATATAAAGAAAATTCCAAGATCTTCAATTTTGAACCTCATATGTATAGCTCTTAAGGTTGTGCACTATTGTGTTGAAGCCAATTTGAGAAAGCTTGAAGCGTGTTAGTATCAGCTGGGTGATGCTTCTGTGTAAACTCAAGGAGGGTAGGCCATGTGAAGTCGGGATAAATTCGAGGGTTATTGGAGTCCACCAATTCAGTTGGTGACCTCACCACCTTATCTTTGTTTGGACAAAGAAAGAAAACAAGTGATTTTCTAGGACTATAGTTGTTTACCACTGCTCTATGCAAGCAACTTTTGAATATTCCATTTGATAGCGCCTGCAAAAAGGCAAACACCAAATATGTTATAACCCCACTTGATCAATTATGCGAAAGACATCATATTCATGTTGTACATATGACCTAAGCCCTCATCATGTATACCATTGCATATTATGTGAATATCTCCTATATTATTTATCTAAAATATATATGTTGTTTGTCTAATTGTCTCTATTTTTATGATTATATGCAGTACATTAGCTTATTATATAATTCTAACGTGTAAATTTGCTTACCATAAATGTGTCGCCTATGTTAACCACAAAGGCATTGGAATTTGGATTTATGGAATGCCATTCGTTATTAACAAAAACTTGAAGTCCGCTAACACAATCTTGATGGAGAATGGTTAATGATGTTGGATCATAATGAGGCCATGTTCCTAAGGTGAGCTCTGGATTCTGACATGGCGGATAGTAGTTGATTCTCATTATGGATTCATTGTCTTTGAAAAAATCTTTAAAGTGGTTCTTCTGTACGCCTAGACTCATCCCTAAGAGCTCCATGATCCTAAGAGAAAGTGTGCTCATGGAATTGCAATATTCTTGATAAACATTCCTGTGTAATTAAAGGGGAAAAAGTTAATTTATTTACAAAACCGAAAAAAATATAAAAATAAATACTCCTTCGATTTCAATTTGGACCAGAATGCCCAACTTTGTGGTTTTAAATATGTCATGTGAAATGTTGAAATTATAGAGTTTCAAAAAAAAGAAGAAAAAAATAACAATATTTAGAAACCGATTAGAAAGAAAAGTAATACTCTCTCCATTCCTTTTTATTTGTCATACAGATTAAAAATACTTGTTCCAAAATAGTTGTAATTTAAAATATAAAGAGAGAATTAATGATTCTTTTCAAACTTTGTCCTTAACATTAATTATTCTAGAATTAAGAGGCACATATGTAGATAAAGATCAAATATATAATAAGGGATATATTGGTCTAACAACACTCCTTATTAATTTTTTCTTAAGGGTTGTGCCAAACCTTATCATGACAATTAAAAAAAGAACAGAGGGAGTATAAGATTTTTTTTTTTGAAACATAGCAGAGGTAGTCAGTTGTCCTTACCCAAGTTTCTTAAAACTTTCACCCATTGTCCTTTGGAAATACTCTTCAACTATATGCGATGAGTCTTCTTTAGCAGAGTATTGAAAAGAAAGTGTCTCTTTCCAAGGCAACTTTGACAAAAACGTTCCAGTAAAGCTGCTAGCATAGCCACAATGCTCACCAATTTTTCTCTCAGCTTTTTTCTTTTCAGAGAGAGGCAAGTTAAAGAACATGTCCATATTACAATGGGCGTTGGAGATGAGATTAGCATCAACTCCATGGTTCACTATAAGGAAGAAACCGTGACTTCTGCACGCTTCACCAATAAGCCTAGATGCTTGTTGTGCCGTGGCAGGGTCACAAGAAAAGAAACCCCCTAAGTCGATAAGGGGAACCGGAAGTTCTTGTGCTATAGAACAATCCTTCTCGTCGTGTTTCATTTGGTATCCATAAAAAATTAATGGATTTTTCTCATCTACCATAGATAATTTATCATTTGTGATTATACTATCTTTGGCCATTGAATGGAAGGGTTTGTTTTTTTCTCTCTTGTGCAATGAGTCACAAGTGAAAATGAAGTTGGAAGAGTGAATTGTCAGGAGTCAAAGTGAAGCATTATATAGGGTTAAATGATGCTTACATTTGGGTAGAAGTCCACATGTTGTTTATTTTTTCTATTGTTTATATGAGAGTTTATTACTGTATTAAAGATATGTTTGACCATAAATTTTGAAAATAATTATTACTAAAGATATGTTTGACCATATACTTAGAAAATTTATTACTGTATTAAAGATATGTTTACCATAAATTTTGAAAATTTATTATTAAAGATATATTTGACCATTGATTTAGAAAATTTATTACTATATTATGTTTGACCATAATTTTTTAAAATTTATCATTAAAGATATGTTTGACCACAGATTTAGAAAATTTATTACTGTATTAAAGATATGTTTGACCATATATTTTAAAATTTTATTACTCCTATTAAAGATATGTTTGACCATAGTTATTAAAAAAACTATTATTGTATTAAAGATATGTTTGACCATAATTATTAAAATTTTATTATTAAAGATAAGTTTGATCATAGACTTTGAAAATTTGTCTTCAAAAAATTTCCAAGTAATAGTTTGCTGAGAAGGGCTTAATAATGCTTTAAATTGGGGTATAGGTCTATTACATAATATACATAGACATATCTACCCATATTATTCATAGAATAATTATAGATAGAGATATTTAAGTATTTTTTCTAATTTAGTTTCCTTAGATAGATATACTTATACACCTACAAATAACTCTTATTCTTAAAATAGTACTACAAGGAAATAGAACCATTGACTCTTTGCATTTTACATGGTACTCCCTCTGTCTAAAATACTTGTCAACTATTGAATTTGCACACTTATTAAGAAACTATAAATAGAAGCTTAATTTTACTATATCACCCTTTGAATATTATAAATACAATATTTTAAAAAATATAAAAGAGAAATGAATATAATTAATGATAAGAGTAAATTATGAACCAAGTGTAAAATTATCCATTGATTTCATAAAGTGGGCATGTATTGTTGGACATTTCAAAATAGTATAGTGGACAACTATTGTTGGACAGATGAAGTATCACTTATCAGTGCTAGGTCCATCCCCATTTGGGCTCCTGTTCCACAGTCTAATTGGGCCTGGCGTGAAGGGGGATGTTAGAGTGGTTAAAGTCCCACATTGAATGGGGAATTGGCTAGTAGTCTCTTTATATGGACTTGGACATTCTTCTCCTCATGATCTAGCTTATGGGGTTGAGCCCACTAGCATTAGTCGGTCAGGATCAACGTGTATTTTCGAAATGAACAAGCTTCCTTTATTCACAAAACTTATATGTTATTCAGAAGTTATTGATACTTGATGTAATGATGGAGGCTGCACAGGAGCTTTAAACAATGGTCCAACGCCATGGTATCATCTATGGATGATCAAGCATGGTTCATGCCATAGGACTTGATTTCTACTCATCCCACCTCTGTGGCGGCTGGGCACTACATATTGCTGAATCTGATACCGATTGGGAGTTCTACATTGTAAGTTGAATGAGCTAAATGCCCCAATCTATGACTTCACCGCGATCCTGTTCTGTTTGTTTGATGCATGCCTATTACTCTGTACATTGTTACCTGTTAGCTGACTATGTCATAGACACCGGTAGCACCTTCCTTACTTATTAATGATTACACTTTGCTTAGCTTGTTCAAATAAACTCTTCTTTTTGCTTAATGTCATTGGGTATATGCTGCAACTGATATATCCTACATGTGGTTGCAGCATATACCTATGGCTCATTTGTTTTCTGGTCTTTTAATCTTTATTTTCCAGTTTTCATATTCTCGTATAATAAGATGTTTGAGTTTTCTTCTCTGCTTTACATAGCCAAGCTCACTACTACTAATTTTTCAGCTGGCTATGACTGGCCTCCAACTCTATGTCGAGATGGCACTACAGACTTCTCGAGCATTTAAATCACCAGAAATCTTACACATATTGAATAAGAGCATCAAAATGGATTACAACTTGAAAGAAGCACATATACGATATTGTTCGCTAATATGACGGAAGTAAGTTCTTGACTTATTAATTCATGAATAAATATGCCAACAATCATGAATCTTCATATTTTTTCACTCCTCTGCAACTTTGACAATCTTTTTGCCTATATTTTCGCCATTAAATAGTCCAATAAAAGCAGAGGGAATGCTTTCAATGCCTCGTGAGACATCTTCAATGGTCTTGAGTTTTCCACCTAGGAGGTACTCAACTGTTTTCGACAAGAATTCAACATCACATCCATGAGATCAGCTGCTAGGAATCCGTGGATGGTAATCCTTATGTAGACTATATCCAACATCTCCGGAGCAGCTCGTGTGCTAGCATTCGTGTACTCAGAAATAACCCCACAGACAGCTACTCTGCCGAATGAGTTCATGTTTGCCACTGTTGCTGCTAACATCCTGCCTCCCACGTTGTCGAATTTGACATCAATTCCTTGAGGGAAACACCTTTTCAGAGCTGATTTAAGGTCAATTTGTTGTTTATAATTAAATGCATCATCGTATCCAAAGTCTCTCCTTAAGAAAATTTACCTTTTCTTGACTACCAGCATAGCCAACAACATAACATCCATGTAATTTAGCATACTGTCCTGCTAAATGTCCTATTGAATCTGATGCAGCAGACATGAAAACTTTCTCCCCTGGCTTCGATTTACACACTTAGACGAATTCACCATAGGGAGTTGGTCCTCTAAATTCAAAAACTCCGACATGATAAGACAACGGAAAGCCCATATTAGGATCCAACTTATTCAATAATGAACCTTCCTTTACTATACTATACTCTCCCCAGGTAAGTAGCCCTGCTACCAAATCACCTTTTTTGAACTCAGGTCGATGAGAGAACAACACGCTTCCTACACCATTACTGTCAATGGACTCACCATGAGTAATGGCAATTGCAAAACTTATGGCTCCTTGTGACGAACATTGGCTCTTCATTCGATTTATCTGATACGGATCGATTGACATGTGATAACCAGGTTTTGGGGGCATTTTTATGAAATTGGCTAGGTTTTCCGCTCTTATGCTATTATTATTTTAGTTTATGCAATTCTTTAATATTGTTAGGTTTGAGACTGACTTGTCTTGATGGTATAGACGAGTGCTATCACGTCCATTTTGGGGTCGTGACATTCTCTCTCCTTTCCCTATAACAATAAAAGTTTTATTGTAAGTATACTTTCTCTACTCTTATTTTAATTATATGTTTTAATATTTTGAAGTTTAAAGTTTTGTTCTTCCGTTGTTCTTTCTCTTTGCTTTTAAATTTCTTTTAAGTACTATTCATATTTTTAGTTTTAACATTTAATGTTAATGTGTCTATCACATTTTGATCATTATTGTCTATGGAATAATTGGGATAACAATTAAACTATATGGATAATAGTTGTAGCATTTACTACTTTTTGCCTATCCTTGCGGATTCAACATATTTTCATTGCCGGTTTCATCATTATACGAGGATGCAATATCTAATAACTCCAATAATTGTTTTGATTTGTATTTGAGATTTAAAGTGCTTCTTCGAGCCTTCTTTTTTTTTTTTTTTGGAGAACTTGGAATTCTGTGAATTTGGTATTAACTTATCATTGCGGACTGCTGGCACTTATCCTTTAATTCTAATAGTCTTGCTTAGATACTTGATTCTTTCAAATTCATGAATGTCAAAAAACTAACTGATAATATAAGAAATCCTTTTGGCAATAAAAAAGTTGCATAATTTAATATCTTCTTATAAGGTAGAGATATTATTCTCCACCTGAAATTTATTAATCTAGGGTCTACACGATTATTTTTTGCAACAAACAAAAACTTAAAATAAATTGTAAATTTTTGAAAGCACACATATGCAATGATGGAATTGATTTTATTAATTATTTTATGATAACCAAGGATATGAATGTTATAATATTAGGTATTCGTTTCATTACCCAAAGAAAACCCTATAATACCAAATTAGACGACATCCACACCAATATTTAACGAAAGAATCTTATGTTCTCCTACCTAAACAGTATGTCAAAAGATGAAAATAAATACATAAAAGATGAAACTATCTTTAGGATAATTTTACTTTCACAACAAGAAAATTATTTGATAAAAACTATTCAGCCTTGTATTCCACCTAGAATTTGCTTAGCCTTTTTTGTCATAGCTCTAGGTGTTACCAAATTTCAAAATAATTTCATAAACAATGACTACAACGCAACCCAATATATTTTTTACAAGGGATTCATCTACAAAAAAATATTTTCCAGATGGAAAACCTTATTATCTAGCTTTACTTTTCAAATAAAGGGAGGAAATAATTCCCTCTAAAATTTTTGACAAAAGAATTTTCAGGGAAATAATGAGACCAGGGACAACAGTAACTGCACCAAGCCTAACATACATAAAATTGTACCAGGTTCCTTATAATCATACAAATTATATGTCTGGGGTCGATGAGCTTTCGATAGGAGAATGGAGTATGTGGATTATGTATAAACCATTCAAAGGGGATTAAAATTCTTTTAATCATGAACTTTGAGTATTGTATACTATATAGATAATTTTCCTCAAATATATGCTCAATTTTTACTAAATCGATATCCTTTAAGATAAATTCATAATACCTCAATGTTTTAAGGGGACCGTCTGTCATGACCCAAAGTACACCCTATGTGTGACATGGAGCATAAGACCCCGACAAGCCCTACAAAAGCTACTTAACATAGACATACATATAGTAATAGACAAAAGTAAAGCATTTTATATCAAATAAAGAGTTTGACATTTCAAAGCGGAAGTCTAACATAGTCTTGACAAGTCATTTTAGAACATGAAAGAAGTGGTCGGGATGTAACCCGTATACCACGTACAATATCCAAAAATAAATGACATAAGAAAGCAATAAAGGTGACATGGTCCTCCGAGTGTGAGGACTTACCAAGTCTTCAATTATCTAGAGTGATCATGTATCCACGAACGGAGGTAGAGGAGTCATCAAGCCCTACATTGGTGAAGCAATTTAGGCACAAATATGCATTAGTACATGTAATGTACTATGTATGAGAGATATGCTTTAAAATGTAAAACATGAACATAATACCCTTGAGTTGGCAAGCCGCCAACTCGGCTTTCTCAACCGTAGAAAATACCATGATACCTACTATCTTGTAAACCTCATCAATAAACTCTTTAGGATCCTCATCAAGCTTAGAACCATGGAATTTTAGTGGATTAATCCTAGTGAAGTCCCTTATCCTTGTCGCTGCCGTACCGACATTTGGGTTCATGGAAAAATTAGCCTATCTATTGTCTTGGGCCGTCATAGCTTGATCCAACACTTGGAAAGCATCTCAAAAGTCACTTTCTTAGCTAAAGGATCAACAAAAACTTGAGGAAACTCAGGATCCATATTGTCGTTACCCGCACTCCTTCTCACATAAGCTCTTTGAGGGGCCTTATCTTTAAAAGGATCAAACACAATTTAGGAGAAAGATCTTTATAGAGATAGACTCTATCGCACAACTTTAGGGTAATGAAAGAAGTGAAGATTCCTAAATGTATTGTAGCCTTCTATTCATAAATGCGGTGCTCTTCACACTTATGAACAATACTCTACTCAACGTGACTTGTCAGATATCCTAGGATATTTTCTAAATCCTTGTGCTCTGAATACCAAGTTTGTCACGACCCAAAGTACACCTCAGGTGTGACAAACTGCATAAGACCAAGAGAGGCCCTACACAAGCCACTTGACAAACATATACACATAGTAATTGATAAAATTAAAGCATTTTATATCAAATAAAGAGTTTGAGATTTCAAAGTGGAAGTCTAGCATAGTCTTGTAACACCTTAGATTCGAGAAAAGCTAGAAAGGGGTCAAGCAGGCAAGTCGAAATCCCAAAAGTGGATCATGGAACCCTCCATGAAGCCCTAGATGGGACGTGAAGGGGACCACCGTTCATTGATGGGCTTGTAAGGTCTTCCAGAACCTGCCCCAGACAGGTTCCACCTTGACGGATGGCCAGACTCCCCGTGGTGATGTTGATGGGTCATAAAAGGGGTTGTCAAGTGGGTCAAATCATAAGGGGTTCTCCCCTAGTCACTAATAAAGGACCACGGGCGTCGGAACGACCCATGAAGCCCCACATGGACCGTGAGGTTGTCCATGAAGGGGATTTATAAGACTTAGAGTTTTGGGTGAACTTCAAACGATCATAGTTTTTAGCCCAAAATTAATTAGGTGGCCCATTGGCCTATCAAATTAAAGATCTCTAAGTCCTCTTTCCAACGCCACAACATTTTCCTACTTCCAAGATTGGAGTAAAAAGTTATGCCTGAAATAGTGATGCCCTATCGGGTGGAGCATTCTTCACGACCGACTTGACGAGCCGTGGTGCTCTAGACGGCTCGTCTAGGCCTTCCTTTGAGTCAATTCAGCAGTTTTAAGTCAGGGTTTTTTGGGTCTTTCCCAATTATTTTAACTTAATACTATGTCGTTTTACCTTCTACCCAAAGCCCTATATGATTTTTACCCCTAAAATCACTCAATTCAATTCATACTCTCAAATTCCCAAAGGAAGATCAAGTATTCCTCTTAAATATTTCTCTCTAAGGAAGAAGAAGAAGTCAAGTTAGGGTTTCAAGAACAAGTCTTCAATTCACCAATTTCTTAAGGGCTTTGAACTCCTAAGTATGATAGTGTTCACCTTTGGAGCTCTTTCCTCCATAGGGTTCCTAAATTCTCTAGTTTTCAAGTTAGAAATCCCCAATTGAAGTTAGGGGTTTTTCCCCATGTTATGGGTTCCTTTTAATGTTGATCCAATTGATTGTTTTATGAGTTTTTATGCATGAATTGAAATAATTGCATTTTTTAAGTTTACTTCCCATTAACCGATGCATAATCCATGATTTTGATTATAAACCATGAAAAATGAATTTATGAAGATATGCATGTCCTTTTAATGAGATTGATGTAAATGAAGTTGAGGATGCATTTTTTTTGAAAACATGATGAACCTTATGAATAATTGAAAATAATGCATGTTTATGACTCAAATAAGCTTATAGATGAAGAAAACTATATGTTTTATGAAGTTTGGCCACATGACATTAATGACATCTAGACTTGCCCTCAATGCTTTTCGGGCTATTTTTTCCCACTAAATTGGGTCTTGATTAGTATGGTATCCGGATATGCCATCAATGATTATAGATCATGATTTTAAAACTATTTCCATTAGTAGTAGGGTATTTGTATCATGAAGTGAATGACTATGGGCCTTAAAAGCTATTATGAAAAAATAATGGATGGTGAAAGGTTTTCTCACGCATGGTCTAAGAAGCTATCCTATGATACGACAAGCGGTGAATACCCATGTCTTAATGATAAGACAAGTTAAGATTAATGATTATTTCGTGGGATATATGCTTAGAACTGAGAGGATATTGAGATGGAAGACCTCCCATAGCTTGAGGTCGGGTTTCTAGTAGCAATCCCCTTATCCCATACCTATATGCCACCATAAGATGATTATCTTAAGAGAGGCGATGATTGTCTTAGATAGACATTAGCTAGTGGATCACTTAAGCTAGAAGTTCATGGTCCTACATTGTCAAGTAGGACACTCTCTTTTATGTATGAGAGGAGTACACCAGATTCCATGTTATAGCTCATATGGTCTCTATGTCAGTTAAGGCTATTTCCTACAACAATGAACCAAGGTTACCTTTAAAGTATCTCACATGTGTATTAATGATGTTTTTTTTACTTGCATTGACCATGCTTACGATATATATTTCTAACCCTCTATCATACTTGGTACATTCTTTGTACAAACGCATACTCTTGCCTACATTGTCTCTCAAATGTAGGGACCGACGCTTTGATTCTACATCTCCATGGCTAGGGATCACTTAGTAAATATTAAAGATTGGTGAATACTTATGTTCCGAGGAACGAGCCTTTGTTTTTTACTAACTGTACTTTTTAGTATTGTTTGTGATGTACGGATTATGTCCCGATGACTCTTGATGTACTAGATGGCTTTAAGACTATGTAACTTCCGCTTCATTTTTGGCAAACTCTTTTATGATATTAACTATCATTTAACCTCGTTAGATTTGATTCTTTTGTTTATGTATACTAAGTGGCTTGTGTAGGGCCTCTTGGGGTCTTAAACACCATTTCACGTCTAGGGTCTACTTTGGGTAGTGACAAACTTGGTATTCAGAGAGCAAAGTTTAGAAAGGTTATAGGATGTCTTATTAGACACATCGAGTAAAGTCTTATTCATAAGTGTGAAGCGTGCCACATTAATGAACAAGAAGCTATAAGATGATTAGGAAACTCCACTTCTTTCATTACTCTATGGTTGTATGATAGAGTGTAACTCTAGGTCTCCTTCTCTCCTAACCCCTATTATAATTTTCAGAATATGCCTCCATGAAGGAATACTGTTAGAAGTAATGTTCATGAAAATCTGAGACAAGAGGTTCCCCAAGTGCCGGTCGACCCTTTGGATGATCAAGTGACTAATGATGAGTTTCAAGCCGATTTCATGCATTGGCCCAAGCTATGACGGCTGAAGAAAATAAGGAGGTTGTGGCTTCCGTGAACCCAAATATGGGTACAATGGCAACTAGAGTGAGAGACTTTACTAGGATGAATCCTCCAAGATTTCATGGATCTAAAGTTGAGGAAGATCGTCAATAGCTTATTGATGAGGTGTATAAGGTGTTGATGATCATGGGAGTGACACTAGTGGAAAAGGCAGAATTAGCCACTTATCAACCTAAGGGTGTTGGTCAAGTTTGGTTCAACCAATGGAAGGAAGAGATGTTGGTAGATGGGTCCTCTTAATTAGGAGAAATTTAAGGTTGTGTTTCTTGATAGTTTCTTTCCCCTTGAGATGAGGGAGGCAAAGGTACTTGAGTTCATTAACCTTCATCAAGGGAATATGAGTGTGAAGAAGTATGCGTTGAAATTCATACAATTGTTTAAATATGCTCCAACTATGGTTACCGATCCAAGGGCAAGAATAAGTAAATTTGTGTCGGGTGCTTCCAACTTAGTGGTCAAAGAATGCCTAACCGCTATGCTTGTTAAGGAGATGGATGTCTCCCGTTATATGGTTCATGCACAAAAAATAGAAGAAGAAAAGCTTAAGGGGAAAACTAGGGATTCAAAGAGGGCAAGAAAGGATAATGATGATTTCTCACATTCAAGGTCTGATGGAGGTAATCGTTCTCCAGGTAGGGGTTTGTCATGCCCCGAGCTTACACCCTAGACGTGGCCAGCACTCGAGAACAATTTTTGGCCCCAAGCGAACCCTTGGCCTAGCTAAACTCTCAGTGGAAGACTTAATCATCAATAAATGAAATCAAATGTAAGCTTTACTAAACTTGTCTCAAAAGTAAGCTTATAATGTTTTAGAAATAAACAACTGAAAAGGAAAAGAATCATGAACTACTATCTATCTATTTATGAAGCCTCTACTAACTGAGATTGAAATCGGGAAAAGACCCACGATATCCGAATAACAAAATGAAATGACCGAAAGTAAACAAGGGATCCTCTAGAAGCAAGGAGGCTCACCAACAACTATGAAGCTCAACTGGATCAACGAAGCGCTGGATGTTGATTCTAGTTACCTGTATCTGCATCATAAAAGATGCAGGCCAAATGGCGTCAGTACATGAAATGTACGAGCATGTGAGGGGAAAAATAAACAAGACATAAGTTTGAACTTGAACTGAAGAAATACTTACCTCTTTTCAACTCAACTCACCCTCATTTCATTATAAAGCAATAGAAATCATGTAGTATAAAGAAAAGCTTTAAAACAATAGATAACAACTCTGTGTATTAGAAAATATATTATAAACTCTGTTTGTATGTAAAAATACAAAATAGCAACTGTTGGGAGATTCTCTAACCGACAACCATCTCTATGAGCTTTGTGATGGTACAACGTCTAGCCCACGCTGCGAGAACTGTCCTATACTTTGCTGGGGTATAAAACTCCTTAACTAAGTGAATCCACTAGTCTTGCTAAAAAGTAATAAATGAATCATCTAAAAAGTATGACCATTTTCTACCAACGTTGGCTACATGGTTTATGGGGATTTTGAGTTGTTAGAACTCTCCCCCATATCGGTGCTCAATACTACTCCCAAAATATAACTTAGCTCATTATGTTTTAAAGAAAACATTTCCTCTTCCTCAACTTTGAGATTATACTCAAAAGGTTTCAATAAAAAGAGATAATACTGAAAACTGTTCATGAACTCTTTGGAAATTGATGTTTCCTCTCTTCTTAAATGTAAAAATATTTGCTCTTGGGAATACTTAGTTCCCATATATCATTTTAAAGAAAATGAACTCAGCTCTACTCTTTCTCAACTCTGTGCTCCAGTCATTTAAAACAAGTTTTAAAACAATTTGTAAAGGACTTCTTAAACTGACTCGAAGAACTCACAAGACTTGACTCTTAGCTGTACCTTGAATTTGAATTATGAATTCAAGGTTATGATCTCATGTTATGGATGATCTCTTGATGTTTAGACGTACCTTAGAGTGTAGAAATCAATTAGAAATATAGGTATGATTCGAGGGAACTCATACGGAAAGAAGGTTGAAAGGGTAGAGGATCTAGTGACCCTGGCGCACTGAGTAATGCAGGGCGCCAGACCCTGAACTACAAGAGGGAGATTGGGGAGCACTGTGTGGTGTGGCGCCCCAGGAGCCA
Source organism: Solanum chiquidenum (assembly GCA_029582725.1). Taxonomy (NCBI): domain Eukaryota; kingdom Viridiplantae; phylum Streptophyta; class Magnoliopsida; order Solanales; family Solanaceae; genus Solanum; species Solanum chiquidenum. The sequence goes on along the minus strand of JAJOOS010001754.1, from coordinate 3,699 downwards.
AACTACACACAATACTTTCTGGGGCACTGCTGGCGAGGTGCGCCAGCCACAACCCCGAATTTCCTGACAAATTTTCTCACTCGTTTTCTAACCCCAATTCACCTAGAATCGATGGTTTCTTCCCTAATCACTTAGATTCGAATACCCAACAAAAGTACACAAGAGTCTACTCAAAATAACTCTTAATCTCCCAACGATCAGCCCAAGAAATCATCAAACCCATCCTAATTCAAGAACGAAAACAATACATCAAGAACTAATTAAGAACTCAAAATTTTCAACTTCAAGAATGAAATTTTGGTGAAAATAACATGATTGGCGTGTGGGAGAACGAACCCAACACTATGAGAAATCACATACCTCTTAGGGATCAAACCCTTGGCAAAATTTGCAACAAAACTCAAGAATCTTGATGAACGCCTTGAACTTTTCTCCTTTTCTCCTCTTCTTGAACTCCTCTAAAAAGCCTAAGCGTATTTTGGTTTGGGAAAATTGAATCAAATCAGTTTATACCCCTATTTACTAAAAACACTTAAATCTAAAAGGGTAAGGAAAAGACCAAAATACCCCTCATAATTTCTGGTAACTTTCCTTAATTGAACATCTTGACTTCAAACAGTCATATCTCCCTCATACGAGCTCAAAAATTAGTACACTCGGTGACGTTGGAAAAAGGATTACAATACCTTTTATTTTATATCTTATGGTCCACCTAACTTATCCTGTACTTCAAGTGATGGTCGTTCGAAGTTGACCTAAAACTCATAACTTATGCATAACTTGAAATTTTTTAGATTTTGCTATTTCCAATTTAGTTCTTTCTATTTTTAGCTCTTTCAAATACCGAGGTGTTACAATATCTTCCCCTTGGGAACATTCATCCTTGAATGAGATTAATCTAAGTAGGCTAAGGGTGATAAAATAAACACCAAGCCCAAACACTCAATATGCAAAGTAACACAATATTTCAACTAAAATAAATGTCAAGAAAAGGATTAGTACCTTAATTTGGATTTTTTTTGGACTCAATGAGATGTAGGTATCTCTTCTTCATATCCTCCTCAGCCTCTGAAGTAGCTTCCTCGACAAACTTATTCCTCCACAGAACCTTGACTGATGCTACCTCCTTGGTTCTCAACTTGCGAACCTGACGATGTCGAATCTGAACAGGAATCTCCTCGTAAGATAAGCCATCCTTAATACCAATATCTTCAGTAGGTATGATAAGTGAAGGATCACCCATACACTTTTTCAACATGGAAATGTGAAATACCGGATGAACCGTTGCTAACTCTGATGGTAGCTCCAACTGATAAGCTACATTGCCAATCCTCTTGGATATCCTGTAAGGACCAATATACCAGGTACTAAGCTTCCCCTTCTTGCCAAATCTCATAAAATCCTTCATGGGTGAAACCTTCAAATAAACCCAATAATCTACTTCAAACTCTAAGTCTGTTCTCCTAACATGAGTATATGATTTCTGATGACTCTGCGCTATTTTAAACCTTTCTTGAATAGTCTTCACTTTGTCCATAGCTCGATGAACCAAGTCTGGTCCTATCAATCGAGCTTCACTAACCTCAAGCCATCTAATAGGGGATCTACATCCTCTCCCATAAATAGCCTCATAAGGAGCCATTTTGATGCTAGAGTGGTAATTGTTGTTGTAAGCAAACTCTATTAAAGGTAAGTGATCATCCCAACTACCCTTGAAGTCGATCACACAAGATCTCAACATATCCTCTAAAGTCTAAATCGTACGCTCTTCTTGACCATCAGAGGATGAAAAGCAGTACTCAAATTTACCTTGGAACCCAAATCTTTTTGGAAGGACTTCCAAAATTGTGCAATGAATTGCACACCTCTATCTAAAATAATGGGCACTGGAATTCCATGAAGTTGGACTTTCTCTTGAATGTATAACTTGGCATAATCATCTGCTATAAAAAGTAGTCTTTACCGGTAAGAAATGGGCTGATTTAGTCATTCGATCTACAATCATCCAAATCTAATCATGAAGCCTGCGAGACCATGGTAAACCCGTAATAAAATCCATATTGATCATCTCCCACTTCCATTCCGGAAGATCTATATTCTGAGCCATAGCACCGGGCCTCTGCTGATCTACCTTGACATGTGGGCAATTTGGGCACTTTGCAACGAACTATCCAATACCCTTCTTCATACTATTCCACCAATAGAATTCTATCAAGTCACGATGCATCTTTGTGGAACTCGGATGGATAGAATATCTGGAGCTATGTGCTTCCTCCATGATCCTCTCTTGGATTTCATCCACCATTGACACACACAATCTACCTTGATACCTCAATACACCATCTCCCCCTTGTTCAAAAGTCATCACTTTTTGCTTATGAACATTTTCCTTTAATTCAAACAAAATAGTATCTTGGTCTTGTTTCTGTTTCACTTCAGACACTAACGATGATTCAACCCCATTCATCACCACCACTCCTCCTTCATTGGAATCCATCAGTCTGACTCCTAATCGTGCAAGTCTATGCACATCTTTGGCTAACTCTTTCTTGTCTTCCTCAACATGGGAAGTACTACCCATATAAAACCTACTCAAGGCATCAACAACAACATTAGCCTTACATGGGTGATACCGAATACTCATATCATAATCCTTGACTAACTCCAACCACCTCCTCTATATGAGATTAGGCTCTTTCTTACTAAACACATACTGAAGATTTTTGTGATCGGCGAACACATCCACATGAACACCATAAAGATAATAACGCCATATTTTCAACGCGAATACTACAACAACCAACTCTAAATCATGGGTTGGGTAATTCCTCTCGTGAATCTTAAGCTGTCTAAAGGCATAAGCTATAACCTTGTCATTCTGCATCAATACACAGCCCAATCCAACTCTGGAGACATAACAATACACAACAAAACCTTGCATACCTTCTGGTAAGGTCAATATTGGGGCAATAGTCGACCTAGTTTTCAATTCTAGAAAGCTTTTCTCACAAGCTTCAGACCATTGAAACTTAAACTATTTTCTGAGTTAACTTGGTAAACGGGGATGGAATAGATGAGAACCCCTCGACAAACCTTCTACAATAACCAGCCAATCCCAAGAAACTCCTAATATCAGTTGGAGACGTAGGTCTAGCTCAGTTCTGTACTGCCTCAATCTTTTGAGTATCAACTCGAATACCGTCACCAGAAACAATGTGTCCTAAGAATGCCAATAACTCAAAGCCAAAATTCACACTTGGAAAATTTAACATACAACTCCCTATCCTTGAGAATTTGAAGAGCTACTCTGAGATGATTAGCATGATCTTGCTCATTCCTTGAATAGATTAGAATGTCATCAATGAATATGATAAAAAACATATCTAGGTAAGGCTGGAATACTCAGTTCATAAGATCCATGAATGTTGCAGGAGCATTAGTTAGGCCAAGGCACATAACCAGAAACTCATAATGACCATAGAGGGTCATGAACGTTGTCTTAGGGATTTCACTTTCTCTTACTCTCAATTGATGATAGCCCGATCTGAGGTCTATTGATACGCTCAAATTACACCTCCTTACAGAAGCATAAGCGATCGTTATCACGTACAGAACCCAACTTGTAGGTTGGGGTCGATCCCACGAGGAAAATGGTTTAGACTTTACTTTAACTCACAATTATATTCGATTAGTCAAAGT
>JAJOOS010001753.1:0-24313 GCA_029582725.1 Solanum chiquidenum | reverse complement strand
ACCTCAACCAATTCACTCGGAATACATGGGAGGTTCACACAAGTGATAACGTATCAAGCTTGTGACCCACAAATTCTCCCTCTAACCAAAACTCTCAAAGCCCTTAAGACTACTTTGTGAATGCTGATTAAGTTAGAAGGAACAAGCTTATATTTATAGAGTCCTAAATCTTTCCTACAAGTAAAGGAATAGTCAAAATATTAAAACCTTTTCCTAAAAGGAAGTCTTATTTATGGTAAGAAATCAGGGCAAATAAACCCAATAATTATTTACTTACTGGGTTTATACTTTAGTAAGAACCTGATTATTTTAGTTATAAGGTGAGAAATCAAACTCTTACTAGTCATTAATAATGTGAAAATTTAGATAGTCAACTAATTGAGTTATTGAGATTCTCCCACCCGTATAAATAAATTTTATATTATTATTGTAATTTAAGTAGTCACTGATTGATGTACTATCAAGCTTGTAAATTACATATTATTAGTGTAGGTCAATTTAACATGATAACATACAAATTTTATAAACTATCGATGCACACGAAATTAATAGCATGTTTGGTAAAGTTCTGCAAATTAAAATCATGATTATTTTTTAGAAGATTTGAGGTATTTAAAATTCAAAAATACTTTTGAGGAGCTACAATTTTTTGGCGCAAAAGTGCTTATTTAAAAAGTGAAGTATTTGATTAAGATTATTTTTTTGAGAAAAGAAGTAATTTTGGGAAGTAGTAATTTATTTTTTCAAAAGTTAAAAAATATACTTTTTTCGTTTCGAAGTAGTTGCCACGTTTTGCTTTTGCAAAGTCAATTTGATTAACTTTCAAAGTTAAATTAAATTAGATTAATTTGATATTTTAAAATTAAATTTCGATATCTAAAAATTATACAAAAGTACTATAAATTGTAATTTTTCTCATATCAATATAATAAAAAAATACATCTTAAAATGTTGGTCAAAGTTCATATAAAATTTTATAAAAGAAACTGTGGCAAATAAAAAGAAACAGAGAGAATAGTTTTCCTAAGAAGTATTTTTTTTTTTAAATCCTTTCCAAAATATATTTAGAATCACTTTAAAACAATTTGGTCAAACACTACTTACTGCTCAAAATTATTTTTCAAATTTATTAGCTAAATACAACATGCTTCTCACCAATATTATTGCATTGAAAAAACACTTTTTTTAGAAGCTTGACAGGCTATAACACAATTGAGGACCAAATCATAGAGCTAAGTTAATATTTTACATGAATAGGTTGTCCAGCAATAACTTGCTCAGAATTTACTGTAATTCGATTTAAAGCTAATATTGAAGTTTATAGAGAGAGAAAAATAACTAAATCATTATAAGAAGAGAAAAAAGAAACACTATGGCTACTTTGAATGGAACTAGCCAAAATTTTATATTGGTAAATTGAATTCTTAACAATAAAAAGGTAATGTAATAGAAATATGGTTAACATTTATTAACTTGAATTAATCTTTTTAATATAAATAATAATATTATTATGAGAAGTTAAAATTTATATATGTGGTTATAAGAAGAAGAGGATCCAACACTGATGGATACAAAAGTCATATCACATTAGTGTGAATAGAAGCTTCAAATCTAAATTATAAGAGTAATAATCGGACCAAAAAAAAAGTCAAATCAAACAGAAATCGAATTCGAAACTACTCTATAAATAACCAAACAAAAAATTACGACTCTAAATTTTTTGCATACATGTATATAAATTTTATCTTAAAAATTTAAGAGCTCTTATTCAAATTAGCTTTAAATCACTAATTTTATTGATCATGAATTACCCTTGTTAATATCTGATGACTTAACAAGTAAAATTTGTTTGTAAGTATTATAAAAAACAATAAGGGGCGAGAATAGTTAATTAAAAATTGCACAACATGTTGCATTTTTTTTCTTTTGATAAAAAATAATTTCTTATTCTTATAATAAATGTTGAAAAATAGCAATTGGGACATATGCGAATCGATCTGAGGGATGCAAAATAAATAAATAAATTGTCTAGTATATATTTCATGTGCTTAACACCCAATTATGACATTACTCAACATGGCAAATTGGCATATATATATGTGTGTGTATATATATATATATATATATAGATTTTACTTATAAAATAATAATGCCATTTATTATATCTGTATACTCTTTGTAAAATTACCCCTTTATAATCGTCATATTCAAATACTGTGTAATAATATTTTATAAGAAATATATTATGTATATAAATTATATATTAAAATATTTATGATAATTATTATTAATGAACATAGTAAATTTCAAATATGGGTATCTAAAAAAGGAAAAGATTGTTATAAATGGTGTCATCAGTTACGGTCATAACTTCACGAGGAAAGATTAGTGGTGTTTGCTTCTTTTATATTCATATTCATTCTATTTCTTATGTTAAATTGTTTCTTTTTTTGTGTGTAATTTTGTTTATAATAGCTAAATGAGATATAAGTGCTAAATATTAATATACATATATAACGACACATCACTCTATAACAACTATAAAATATTCAGACAAACACTCCTACTATAATAAGGTTTTAATGTATATTTATGTAAGAACTAACGAAATAGGGTACAAAAAAAAAAAAAAGTACATATAGCAAACAAATTAAAGAAATGTAATGTAACATAATAGAAGTATGCTGTGAAGTAGAAGGAAGTTATTATTACCAAGATGGTTAACTGTGTATTTATTTGCTTGGATATCTCTAATTCAATCAATAACTCCTAATTATTAGGAGATTATTGAGTCAAGTGAAGATTTGAATTTGCCACTACTATAGCAGTTGAATGACTTTTTTTATACTATAATATAAATGTACAACTATTTCATAATTCAATCTTAAATAAAGTAATTAACAACTCATTAAAAGAAGAAAAAGAAAAGGTAATACTACAACAACAAAAACTACGGGGGCAAGGTTGGCTAGTGAGACGATGGGGGATAAGCTTCATCGTCGAGAGGGAAAGAGCCTGGATCACCAGCTAAGGCCCCTAAATGACCGCTCAGTGATAAAGGAGGTAGGGGTGCAGAGACAGCCATGGGGTTTGACTAGAAGCAGCCACCCTTGAAAGAGTGTGTAATAGCGCACTGATCGAGCGCTCTTGCGCCGAAGAGGAACTGGGCTAAGAAGATCCGTGCACTTTCCGGAAATGACGGAAATATAGTCCAGTGCCGCGAAGGCAATAATATCTTACGATCTAGAGATCTCCGCGGAGAAAGATATATCTCAGTCAAATTTCACACTGAGCTTTTGATATATGCGTCCCAGTACTAATCCAATGAAGGAGGATATTCAAAAAAAGAAAACGGGAATGCCAAATTTTCTATATTTCTAGTTAGAATGGATTGGTCGTACCTATCCAATCAATAATTGTTTATGACTGACTCCCTATTCACTCGGTTTTTGGGTCATAATCATTATGTAGGAGCGGCATTCTACCTTCTATCTATCAACCATTTCATTATGGAACTTTCTCCCGACAACAATCATTTTAAAAATAATGTGCAATTCATAACCCTCGATGATCGGGCAATTGAATAAAAAATATGGCTTTCGACTTGTCTTTATCATATATATATATATATATATATTAAAGGAGGTAGGGATGCAGAGACAGTCAGGGGGTTTCACTAGAAGCAGCCACCCTTGAAAGAGTGCGTAATAAACGGGAATGCCAAATTTTCTATTTTTCTAGTTAGAATGGATTGGTCGTACCTATCCAATCAATAATTGTTTATGACTGACTCCCTATTCACTCGGTTTTTGGGTCATAATCATTATGTAGGAGAGGCATTCTACCTTCTATCTATCAACCATTTCATTATGGAACTTTCTCCCGACAACAATCATTTTGAAAATAATGTGCAATTCATAGCCCTCGATGATTGGGCAATTGAATAAAAAATATGGCTTTCGACTTATCTTTATCATATATATATATATATATAAAGGAGGTAGGGGTGCAGAGACAGCCAGGGGGTTTCACTAGAAGCAGCCACCCTTGAAAGAGTGTGTAGTAGCTCACTGATCGAGCGCTCTTGCACCGAAGAGGAACAACAACAACAACTACTACTATTGCTACTACTACTACTACAACAACAACAACAATACCAACAAAAACAACAACAACAACTACTACTATTATTATTATTATTATTATTATTATTATTATTATTATTATTATTATTATTATTATTAGTGTGGTCTGTGCATATTTGTACATTGCTAGATCCACACTTATGTGATTATACCTAATTAGTTATAGGGTTAGTTTGTTACAAAGATTAGATAGATAGTTAGGGGTAAACATTACCCGCACCGGGTGTATTATCACGATCCGAGCCTACACCCTGGACGTGGTCGGCACTCGAGAACCATTGTTGGTCCCGAAGCGAACCCTCATCCTGGCTAACTATAAGCGGAAGACTAACTCAAGCATACAAAGCTTAAAAACTGAATAAAATTCATTGAACTCAATTACAAATCTTTAACTCAAATGAATAACTCTGAATAAAAATAATTTATTCAACTCGCCATAAAATAAGCAACTTAAGTCTTTAAAATATTTAAAAAAATAAATGATCTGACTTCTGAAACTCTATTGTCTATCTATGAAGCCTCTAACTGGAAAAAAATGGAGTCGAGACAAGACCAACGACATCCTAACAACTGATATAACTGAAAGTACAAGTGGAACCCTCCGGAATCAAGGAGGCTCACCATAGCAAACTCGAACTGCATGTGGTATCAACGAAACACATGTTGATGATCCTGAATACCTATAAGAAACGATGCAGGTCAAATGGCTCAGTACATGGAATGTATGAACATGTAAGGGGAATTCTAAAGCATAACATAAGCTTGAGCTTGATAAAAAGGAAACATACTTACCTCTTCACAACTCACTCAACTAAACTCAACTCAACTAAAAAATAAGATACTCAACTCAAAGATAAGATATTCAACTGAGTGAAAAAAGGCTCAACTCAACAATAAGATAGTCAACTTAGTGAAATAAGGCTCAACTCAATTATAAGATACTCGACTCTGGGTATTCAATTCTGGATACTCAACTCTGGATACCCAACTCAATATAAAGCAACAATACAGATGCAATATATGGAAAGCTTTTAAAACAGTAGAAAGCAACTCAATGTATTGAAAAATTCAATAGTAACTCAGTTTGTATGCAAGGATACAATATAAACTCTGTTGTATATAAAAATACAAAATAAACTATGTGTATATAAGAATATAAAATATCTCTGTGTATTAAAGAATACAAAATATATCTGTGTATCAAAGAATACAAAATATCTCTGTGTATTAAAGAATACAAAATATCTTTGAGTATTAAAGAATACAAAATATCTATGTGGGAGTTTCTCTAACCGACAACCATCACTATGATCTATGTGATGATACATCGTTTTGCCTCACGCTTCCAGGGCCGTCACATACCTTTCCGGGGGTATAAAGCCTAACTACTAAGTGGATCCACTAATCTATGCTAAAAACACTAAGGAATCATCTAACAAGTATGACCCTTTTCTACCATGCTGACTACACGGTTTACGGAGACTATGAATTATCTGAACTCAAGCTCGTCCCCAAATCGATGGTCAATACTTCTCCCAAAATGTAACTAGCTCATATGTCTAAAAACATAAATATTTCAATGGTTTGAGATAATTACTCAAAAACTAGCTCAAAGGCTCTCTTGGAAATCGGTGTTTCCTCTCTTGCTTAAATGTGAAAACATTTACTCTTTGTGAATACTTAGTTCCCATATACTCTTTTGAAGAAAAAGAACTTCATTTGTTACTCTTACTCAACTCAAAACTCAAGTCTTAAAACAAGTTTAAAGCATTTGTAAAAGACTTCTTAAAAAGACTCTAAGAACTCTCTAGACTACTCGACTCATAAGGTTCATGCGGAATTATAAGCATGAACAAATCAACTCAAGAGCTTCATGGGTAACATGTAGTAGTCCTATAAGTAGGAATATAATCTCAAAAGGATTAGGAACTCAATGCTAAACGACTTAGAACTGGAAGATGTTACTCCTCTCGAAAACACTCAATGTATGGAGTTCATGCGGAATTTATGAGCATGAACGACTCGACTCCAGGGTCTAAAGAACATTATGGAACTCATGTATACAACTCTTCTCATTCTCATACTTACTTACTCAAGACTTATTTCAAATTGATGGTTGATCTCAAAGGATTCACAATTGAACTGAAAGACTTTCTTGAACTCTACTCTTAACTCTCTCTCTTGAATGTGGATTATGAATTCAAGAGTTATGGTTCATAATAAGAAGGATCTCGTGATGATAAAGTAGAATCATGAATACATTCTCCTCACTCTCATACTCACTTTCTCGAGTCTTGAAACAATTTACTTGAATTTGTAGAAGAGTCCTCAAAAAGACTCAAAGGTACTTTCACAAAATATTCGGAAGAACTCTCAAGACTTAACTCTTAACTCTACCTTAAATTTAAATTATGAACTCAAGGTTATGATTCATGTTATGAATGATTTCTAGGGGTTTAGAAGTAGTTTAGAGTGTTTAGAATCAAAGGGAGTGAAGGTACACTTAAAAGGAACTCAAACGGGACAACCGACGGAAAAAGAGTTGGGGCAGGCGACCCTGGCGCATTCCTGGAGCGGGGCTGCCAGCCCCAAACTTCAGAGAAACCATCCTGGCATGCCACGCCAGCTCTACTGGCGCATCCATGGCGCGTCGTGTCACCATTTCCCCAGACAATTCCGATGAATTTTCTTCTTCAATTTTTGGCTCTAATTCGTGTAGAATCGAATTGTTTCTTCCCAACGTACTTAGATTCGAATACCCAACCTACGTACACACTAATCTACCAAAAAAACACTCAAATCACTAAATATCATCTCAAGAATTCATCAAAACCCCAACAAAACAAGATTTAGAATGAACTTCAAGAACACTTATCAAGAACTTAAATCTTTCAATCTTTATGGATGAATTCGAATATGAAAATCATATTTGGTGTGTGGGTGAATGAACCCAACACTATGGAAACTTAACTACCTCTTAGGGATCAAATCCATTGCAAAAATCCACAACAAAACTCAAGAACCTCGACGAATGCCTTGATCCTCTCCTATTTTCTCCTATTTTCTCTTCTTGAACTCTCAACAAAAACCCTAGGCGTATATTAGGATTATAAAACTAAACCTAATCAGATTAGACCCCTAAAACCTTATTAAAAACGAATTAATCTGATTGGGTAAGGAAAAGACTAAAATCCCCCTTACTATTTTCAGGTAACTTTCCTAAACTGGACAGTGTGACTTCAAAAGGGCATATCTCCCTCATTCGACCTCAAAACTTAGCAAACTCGATGGATTTGGAAAGATAATTCAAAGGCCTTTAATTTTATATCTTATGGCCCACCTAAATAATTCTGTACTGAGATTTATGGTTGTTTGAAGTTGACCCAAAACTTAGAAAAACTTAGTAATGACTTGAATGAACTCACTCAAGGTGCTACATCTATTGACCTTAACACTCAAGAAATTTTAAATTCCTCGGTAAAATCCTACTTACAATGAAGGATGGTTCGAGTCTTAGCTCAAAAAATTTATGGGGTGTTACAATATCTCCCCATTTGGATCATTCGTCCTCGAATGACGATTGGACTGGGTACGGAATGGGGTAACTCTTACTAAGATTTGAGTCTAATGGTATGCTTTTAATATATTCAAGCTTAACCCAAATCCTTAGGTTCGGGTTCTATACCTCTCTATAGGGAATCTCATCCTCCTCATTTAAAACCTTAGATGGAATTATCACACCATCACTAACACGATAAGAACATCAGCCTCCTCTTTCTAACACCACTTCATTACTAAAAGGACCTTTGAAAATATATCTCTTATACTCTTTGGAACTCATTACTATCTTATTCTCGAACACTTTACTTGATTTATCATCTTTTCATCTCCCCTTTAGGTCTAAAGTTGACACTTAAAAGCTATGGACCTATTCTATCATCTCTAAGTTGGTCTACATCCTTTTTTACTCTAACACTTGGGAGAAGCTTATCTCATGACTACTTAACTCTCCATAAGAAAGTACTAATACCTCTTTCTAAGGTGTTTATCTTAACCTCTTTTGATTACATACCCTCTCAGTACACCTCTTAATGCTCTTGTTACTCTTGTGACTCAGCCACACTTCACTGCCCTTTGTCTAAGGTTAGGGTCTTCCACTTGTACCACTCATATCTATTGCAGCTAATCATCTCAATTCCTCAGCTACTCTATGTCAAGTCTTCTAGATCCAATCTCAAGACTAACATCATCACCCTTATGTTACCATTCTTTTGATCATGACACTCATCTCAAATTTAAGCTTAATGTTTAATACTAAACCCGAATATCAATATGATTGCTCGCTTACCATACTAACTTACAACTACTTAGATACAAATTTAGAAACAATGGTTCCCTAGGACGTTATGAAAAATAGTCAATCCTTACCTCTTAGTCTCTATACTCACAAATCACCATCACATTCCACTTCACAACTTAAATGCTATTTACTCACTTACTGCGCGTTATCTGTCAAATAGTTCTATCATCCTCTGAATACCATGGGGCTTCCCCCTTCAAAGTTTATAAGCCTAGCTTGGGTCTATCACATCATGAATACTCTGCTATCTGATTCCACACATATATTTTGCCTCCTCTAACACGATGACACATCGATACCAACTCTATTCTTGTAAAGTAAACTCAAACTCATCTTGACTAATAACTATTCATCTTATCACGAACTCTTCTACAACCTTACTATTCCTTACCTGACTCATAAATGAACTCATCACTTATAATTGAATGGGTGCATGACTAGAATAACATAGCATGCCTCATCATTATCTCCCTTTCTTGGATTACTAAACCTCTGCATACTTTCTCTAACTTTGGGATCTTTCGCTACTAGTGCTCATGATCTCGTAACTCATGCTACCTTTTGGCGTGAAAATATTACCCAAGATCTAAACCTATCTCCTTATAAGGATCTCACCTGAAACAAGGCTTAAGGAAAAGAGTACAACTCGCTTTTAGCTTGAACGCACAATTCATATAATTATGGGTGCATTCCTATTAAACTCAACACTTAACTCACTTAAGGGCTTCTCTCAAACCCATCTGGAATTTCATGACTTGCTCAAGAATAACTCATCCATAAGGATCTTCGACTTTACTTTTCAACCACCTTTAGTATGAGGGGGAGTCGAATTAATGAATTTGAGAAATGCACGAGTATGAATAAATCTCTATGACATAGCTCTATTGCACAATTAAGAGTATGGAAGATGGGAAACATTTCTTAAATGTATGTAGTCCCTCGTTCATAGAAGTGGGGCCCTCACAACCATAAACAAGATCCTACTTGACACGACTTCATAGACACCCTAGAACACTTGAACTCTGTGCTTTGAAACCAAGTTTTTCATGACCGAGCCTAAACCCTAGACATGGCCGGCACTCGAGGGCCATTGCAGGTTCCCAAGCGAACCCTCATCCTGGATGACTACAAGCGGAAGACTAACTCAAGCATACAAAGCTTAAAACAGAATAAAATTCATTGAACTCAATTACAAATCTGTAACTCAAATGATAACTCTGAATAAAAATAATATATTCAAATCGCCATAAAATAGGCAACTTAAGTCTTCAAAACATTTAACAAAATAAATGAACAGACGTCTGAAACTCTACTGTCTATCTATGAAGCCTCTAACTGACAAAGATGGAAGTCGGGATAAGACCCACGGCATCCTAACAATTGATATAACTAAAAGTACAAGTGGAACCCTTCGAAAGCAAGGAGGCTCACCATAGCTAACTCGAACTGCATGTGGTATCAACGAAACGCCTATTGATAATCCTGAATACCTTTATCTGCATCATGAAATGATGAAGGCCAAATTGCTCAATATATGGAATGTACGAGCATGTAAGGAGAATTCTAAAGCATAACATAAGCTTGAGCTTATTAAAAAGGAAACATACTGACCTATTCTAAACTCACTCAACTCAAGAATAAGATATTCAACTCAAATAAAAGATATTCAACTTAGTGAAATAAGGATCAACTCAGTGAAATAAGGCTCAACTCAATTATAAGATACTCGACTCTGGATACTCAACTCTGTATACTTAACTCTGGATACTCAACTCTGTATACTCAACTCAATATAAAGAAATTATACAAATGCAATATATGTAGAGCTTTTAAAACAGTAGAAAGGAACTCAATATATTGAAAAATTCAACAGTAACTCAGTTTGTATGCAATGATACAATATAAACTCTGTTTGTATATAAAAATACAAAATTTCATTGTGTTTTAAAGAATACAAAATATTTCTGTGGGAGTTTCTCTAACCGACAACCATCACAATGAGTTATTTAATGATACATCATTTTGCCTCACGATGTCAGGGCCGTCCTATATCTTGCCGCGGGTATATAACCTAACTACTAAGTGGATCCACTAGTCTATGCTAAAAAGTACGAAGAAATTATCTAAAAAGTATGACCCTTTTCTACCCATGTTGGCTACATGGTTTATGGAGACTATAAATTATCTGAATTCAAGCTCGTCCCCAAATCGGTACTAAATACTTCTCCCAAAATGTAACTAGCTCATATGTTTAAAAACATAACTATTTATGTGGTTTGAGATAATTACTCAAAAACTAGATCAAAGGCTCTCTTGGAAATCAGTGTTTCCTCTCTTGCTTAAATGTGAAACATTTACTCTTTGGGAATACTTAGTTCTCATATACTCTTTTGAAGAAAAAGAACTTCATTTGTTACTCTTACTCAACTCAAAGCTCAAGTCTTAAATAAGTTTAAAGCATTTGTAAAAGACTTCTTAAAAAGACTCTAAGAACTCTCTAGACTACTCGACTCATAAGGTTCATTTGGAATTATAGGCATGAACAAATCAACTCAAGAGCTTCATGGGTAACATGTAGTAGTCCCATAAGTAGGAATATAATCTCAAAATGATTAGGAACTCAACGCTAAAAGACTTAGAACTCGAAGATGCTACTCCTCTCGAAGACACTCAATGTATGGAGTTCATGTAGAATTTATGAGCATGAACGACTCGACTCAAGGGTCTAAAGAACATTATGGAACTCGTGTATTCAACTATTCTCATTATCATACTTACTTTCTCAAGACTTAGTTCAAATCGATGGTTGATCTCAAAGGATTCACAATTGAACTGAAAGACTTTCTTGAACTCTACTCTTAACTCTCTCTTGAATGTGGATTATGAATTCAAGAGTTATGGTTCATGATATGAAGGATCTCATGATGATAAAAGTAGACCCATGAATACATTCTCCTCACTCTCAAACTCATTTGCTCGAGTCTTGAAACAAGTTATTTGAATTTGTAGAAGACTCCTCAAAAAGACTCAAAGGGACTTTCTCAAAATATTTGGAAGGACTCTCAAGACTTAACTCTTAACTCTACATTAAATTTAAATTATGAACTTAAGGTTATGATTCATGTTATTAATGATTTATAGGTGTTTGGAAGTAGTTTAGAGTGTTTAGAATCAAAGGGAGTGAAGGTACACTTAAAAGGGGCTCAAACGGGACAACCGACGGAAATTGAGTTGGGGCAAGAATCCCTGGCGCGGGGCGCCAGCCCCAAACTTCAGAGACACCATCGTGGCGCACTACTGGCGCGCCACGCCAACGCTTCTGGTGCATCAGTGGCGCGTCGCACCACCATTCCTCCAAACTTTTTCGACGATTTTTTTTTCCGATTTTTTGCTCTAATTCACCTAGAATCAAATGGTTTCTTCCCAACTTACTTAGATTCGAATACCCAACCTAAGTACACACTAATCTACCAAAAAAACACTCAAATGACTAACTTTCATCTAAAAAATTCATCAAAACCCCATAAAACAAGATTTAGATTGAAGTTCAAGAACACTTATCAAGAACTTAAATCTTTCAATCTTTATGGACGAATTTGAATATGAAAATCATGTTTGACGTGTGAGTTAACAAACCCAAAACTATGGAAACTTACATACCTCTTAGGGATCAAGCCCATGGAAAAAATCCGCAACAAAACTCAAGAACCTCGACGAACGCCTTGATCCTCTTCTCTTTTCTACTCTTTTTTCTTCTTTTCTCTTCTTGAACTCTCAACTAAAACCCTCGGCATATATTAGGATTATAAAACTGAACCTAATCAGATTAGACCCCTAAAATCTTACTAAAAATGAATTAAATCTGATTGGGTAAGGAAAAGACTAAAATACCCCTTACTATTTTCAGGTAACTTTCCTTAACTAGACATCCTGACTTCAAAAGGGCATATCTCACTCATCCAACCTCAAAACTTAACAAACTTGGTGGCGTTGGAAAGACAATTCAAAGGCCTTTCATTTGATATTGTATGGCCCACCTAACTCATCCTGTACTGAGAGCTATGATTGTTTGAAGTTGACCCAAAACTTAGAAGAACTTAGGAATGACTTGAACGAAGTCTATTAAGTTCTTCTTGGAACTCAAGGTGCTAAATCTAGTGACCTTAACACTCAAGAAATTTTAAATTCCTCGGTAAAATCCTACTTACAACGAAGGACGGTTCAAGTCTTAGCTCAAAAAAAATTGGGGCGTTACATGTATACACCAATCCAATACATGAATGCCATGTATTTAAATTTATTGTTCATTTTACTTAATCTTAATTAATTAAAATGTATTTTACTTCATTAAATCATATAATAATGGAAATTGCATTAGTTTGGTGTAAACACCCGGTGCGGGTAAGATTTTTCCGATAGTTAGCTTAATTAATGAAGTTAGTTAGGACACTATAAAATATCTCCTTTTCATAGAGGTGAGTTGTCACGATCTAACCCCGCATGAGTTTAACAAATCTTTCCGATCATTCTAAGTAAATCAATAGTGAAAGAATTGGATTAGAAAACTTTTTTGGTAGTGACTTGAAAATTTTGGTGAGATGTGGTCTAGCGCAGTCCAATAATGGATTGGGTGGTATGTTTAAGCTTGAATCATGTTTTCTGTTAGCTAAGATATTCAGGAATTCATAGGTTTTTTTGGAATACAATTCGGGTGAGTAAAACTCTCGATATTGAATTTGGGGCAAAGAGGCTAGTTTATAACATCAAGGTTCAAAAGTGTGTTGCGAAATGGGGACTTTTAGAGAGAGTTTTGAGTCTCTATCTCTGTGTAATCCGTTATAGCGGGTATCACACTGTTATAGCGAAGGGAATTAATTCTCACCATAGCGGGTGGTCTGCAATGGTGGAGCCGATATAGCGGGTTGGGCCGCTATAGCAGTGCTAGTCGCAAGTTTATGGAGAAATTTCTCCTAACCTGCTCATAATTCTGCAAATACGTTTTGGGAAGAAAGAGGGGCAATCTTGGGTGAATTTCAACCAATTTCCATTAATTTAATTGATAAAGGTATGTTAATTACTCCCCTACTTTGGTATTGTGATTCTTAGGCCTTAGAATTTTTGTTAGGTGACCTTAGGGGAGAGTTTGACTTGAATTAATGGTGGAAAACCTTAATTTGGGTGGGATGATCATGAGAATGGCCCAAGGTTTAGAATTTTGTTACAATTTGAGTATTGTTAGGTTATTATTCATTAATTGTTGTGTTTTATTATTGTTTTAGACCAAGAACAATTCAAGGCATAACAAAAGAGGGAGACTCAAGTTCAATAGAGTTTCCAAGGCTTGATTCAAGGTAGGTGATGGTTGTTTATTTCCCCCGTTTATGTTATATGTGCTTGTAAATTGCTTCGTTAGTACTATATGCATGATATATTATTATATATAAAAAAAGGAATATGCAATGAATGTGTTTACTTGGGTGTACATGTGTAATTATTGTTTATTGTGGTTGTGATTGTGTTGTGTGTTTGATAATGGAATTGGGTACCACGCCGGTACATACTATTATTGGAACGAGTATCATGCGATACATATTATTATTGAAATAGATATTATGTTGGTGCATACTATTATTAAAACAAGTACAACACTGATATGCTAACAATGGGAACATGTACCACATTGGTACACAAATAATGGTAACGAGTACCACACTCGAACACCAACAGTTGTGTGTATGGTCCCATGAGAGAATCATATTGGTTTTTTTGTGCTGTGATGGTTTATATTTACTTTGCATATCAATTCAGGGAGAGGACTAAGGGTCCCAGTTATGGTGTACATGCGTTTATAATGGTGTATTATTTACCTTACTAAGTTGTGGTTTCATGTTCATATCTCATATAACTAGAAATAGCTGATGATCCTACTACTACACTATGGTTGTGTACTGATATAACATTTTCTCTTTCTTTATTGAGTACAAACTATATTCAGGAAGTTATTTCACGATCTCAACTATGAGACCTCCGTTATCTAAATCCAAGGATGAGCCACTTCATCCGGGTTGCTATTGATTCCTTTTTATTTTCTTAGTCCATTTGTCCGGGCTCATATTCTTTAGACTTATGTTTTTCTTTGTTTTAGGATTGTATCCCCTCATTCTAGTCAATTAGAGTTTTGGTACCGCGACTTTTAATTTCTAGGGGTTACTTCTGATTTGTTTGATGATTATGATTTTTTTTTACTATAAACTTAGTTTAATCATTAAAGACTATTTTTTTAAAATCTTTGGAACTACTTACTTTTAATTCATTATTAGACTGTGTGTAAGTAGTTGGCTGGTTCTCCCATCGGGGGTCAATGTGGGTGCCACTCACGATAAATTTGGATCATGACAGTGAGAGACACCCACACTAAACCTTCGGTGGGAGAACCAATTATATGTTAACACACAATAAACTAAATAACTAAAATGAAATAGTCTTCATTAATTAAAACAAGTATTCATAATCAAAAGGTCATTATCATAAAACAATCACTATATAACCTCCTAGAACTTGAAAGTTGTGTATCAAAACATCTAATAGTCTAGAATATGGGATGCAACCCCAAAGCAAAATAGAGTCTAAGTCCAAAAAATGGACTAGAGGGAAAAATGATCTCATAGTTGCTTGCAAGAAGTAGCTCACTTTTCGATTAGAAAAATGTTGAACTCACAACTAAGATCGCGTAACATCAGCCGAAATATGTCCTATATTGAACAAAGAAAGATTCAATGCATTATCTATATAGAAAATTCACAGTTTACTGTTAGGATCATCAAACATCTCCCAATATACAAAATATAAACATAAACAAAAACTTAGTAAAACAAGACAATACACAAATATAGTCATAATCAGTAACATCAACACAGTCCTGATATTGATTAAACAACCACAACAATATGCTTAACAACATTACAATAAATAAACCTGATTCACTCATGGAGCCAACACACAGAATAATCACATATAATTGACATGATACCCGAGGCAACTAATATGAAATTTGTACCAGATGTGATACCCAAGCTAATCAATAGATGTTTTGTATTAGGCGTAGTACCGACCCAATTGATATATGTATCAACCATGGTATCCAGCCAATTAAGAGATATCTTGTACCAGGTGTAGTATCTAAGACGATTGATAATATGTACCAAACGTGGTACCCGACTCAAATAACGATATGTATCAGACGTGGTACTTGAGTCAACTAACGATATGTACCAGATGTGGTACCTAATTCAATCGAGAATTACACATCACATAATCACAATCCTCTTGTTACACAAAATAAAAAATGAAAAGTTCATTGCATGAGATTGACAACAAGATAGCATCTTAATTTCATCTATTTCTAATTTTCTTAACCACATGTTATACAAGTAATGCTAGCGAAATAATTAACATGTACATATGACATAGATGAGAAACAATTCAACCATCACCTACATTAAATTAAGTTCGAAATGCTCTATTGAACCTAAGTTTTCACCTTATTATGAAGTTTAGCTTGTTCTTGATCTATAAACAATAATGCAACACAAAATCAGACATGCTAGGTTCATGATTATTCCATCCAAATTAGGGTTTTTCACAATAAAATCAAATCAAACCATCCCCTAACATCACCACCATGGATTCAAAGACCTAGTAATTGAATTACCAAATTGGGAGAGTAATTTACTTATCTTTACGACTGATTTTGATGGAAAATAGGTTAAAAACCCCCCTAGGTTGCCTCTGCACTTTCCCAAAATGGTCTTGAATGATTTTGATGGAAAATAGGTTAAAACCGCCCTAGGTCGCCGCTTCGCTTTCCCAAAATATTCTTGAATGATAATGACACGTTTTAGAGAATTTTCTACATTTTAGTGACTTATCCCAATGGTCCAATCCCGCTATAGCGGCAACGCCATAGCAGGATCTTCGACTGTAGCAAAATAAATTTCATTGTTGTAGCAGTATGCCACCTGCTATTACGTCTTACATGGGATAGAAACTCGAAAATCTTCTCAAAATAGCCTATTTCGCAACACACCTTCAAATTTTGACGTTTCAAATCAACCCCTTCACGCCAAGTTTGATATCGAGATTTCTATTCACCCTAATCACTCCCAAAAAGTTCTACAAACTCCTTAAAGTTTCAGAAACAAGGAAACTATCTATACTTAGACGTTTCACCCAATTATTTCATCGGATTTCCCCAGACCTCTTTTTAGATTTCATTCAATTCTTACCTTACATGAAATTTTCAACTCACTATTCCAGAAGCTTGTCCCATTTATTTTACTAACAGCTCACTCATAACGACATAAAAGGGTCGTTACATGAGTCAATTTTCATTTTCATACTTTTCTCTTATTTCCCTTGTATCCTTTCTTTAATTGTTCTCACATGGTTGAATTATAATTTTTAATATGGTATCACAATCTGATGATCGAGTAAAAGTTAATTTATTTGAAGAGTATTTAACTTTTATTTTTCTCTTCACAAAATTAGAAGATGAAGAATTGATGAAGACCGATCATGAAACTAAAATGTAACAAGAAGTAAATTTTCTTTTCAAATTTATAATTTTGCACCTAGAATTGGTGAATTTATTTGCTTACTTCATCCAGGTTATTACCACTAATAATTGAATTTATCGAAAGATAAAAGATAATACATGTAGCTGAACTATTAAAGTATTCTACCATGAAATAAATTGAGTTTCACAAATATTCATTTTAGAAATTCTCTATTTATTCATCCATCAGACACTTCAAATAATATTTTAATCTCTTAGAAATTTACTGAAATTGAAAATTATATACTAGATCTCCATAGATTTCGTCACCAGGTATGTGGGATTTCACTAGTGGGTTCCTTTATCCACTAGGTCCTTGGAATTTAGTCAGATTCTTGATTCTCCATGTTTTGTTTATACCTAGGGTTTCTAAAACCTTAGATAATTATTGTGATTTAGTTGTTCTAGTATCCTAAATCAAATTAGCTTATTTCTTGGAAAGTTTGCTTAGTTCCTTGCATGAAACTCAGAACCTTAGTTGTGTAGATTCTCTTAGTTTATGAATTACACTTGCTAGGTCATTTAAACAGATAAACATGCGTCAGATTTCAAATGTTACATTGTCAGTACCTAAATGTTGCATTCTCAGATTTGAATGTCAGAATATTGAGCTATCAAGTATTTCAGTTATGTTGTGGCAGATACATATTCAGTTGGGAGTAGGCTTAGCACCAAGTTGGACTAAGGTTCAGCGTACCCTCATAGTCCTAGAACTACGTGCCCCCGTAGGATTATAAGTCCCCTCAGTGGGCATCAGATTTAGTGATCACGCCAGTCATGCCTTTATACCCCTGGCAAGATATATTGGGTCCTCTCGATGAATCGTATACATCAGACTCCACAATTAGCTCACGTGGTTTTATGTCGGTTAATAGTAGCTCCCACAGTTAGACTCTAGTGAAATTGACAAGGTTTTCAGTACAAACTTCAATACTCAGTTCCAGCATGTTATGTTCATGATTAGTACTTGGTCATTGCATTTAGCTCATCTTTTCAGTTATGTTTCAGTTTGTACATTCCTGTTCAGATTATGTCATTGCTCTATTATGCATTGTTTAGCTTATACATTTTGCTCAGCTATTATCTATATCATGTATGCTCAGTCCATTTCAAGTACTGACGCATACTCTGCGCTACATCCTTTCATAATGTAGGTTCAGGTACTCAGCATCTAGCTCACACATATATCGTTTCTTGATCTGTATTCAGCAGCTTCAGTGGTGAGTCCTCATACTTCGAGGACAATAGACATGCATTTCATTTGTAGTCTTTTATTTAGTTTTCAGTCTTGTTAGAGTTAGCTGGGGGCATGTCCCAGCAACTCTAATCAGTTAGAGGCTTTCCAGACATAGTAATAGAATCAGCTTGACTTGTTAAGTTTATCTTTCAGTCGTATTGAACTCTTAGTAAGTTAATTTATTCATATCAGTTTTGGGTATTCCCCACTTTCTGTCATCTATTGTTTTAGCTTCCGCATAGTATACGTTCTACTCAGTTATGTTATAGTATGCTTATGATATGCCAGACACAGAGTAAGCTTGGGGTCACTCGTGATCCTAGGTCCTGTGTTACGTCAAGGGGGTAGCCTCAGGGCGTGACAAAGCAATTTTATGAAGATAGTGTTTTTAGGTAAGAATAAAATAAATCTTATAGACATCAAATATCGTAAGGGGTACAAACATTATAATATTGTCCCAATCACTTGTTTTTCAATAAGGGTATTCTTCTAAGAAACTATGTTATCCATTCGTCAAATATCTGGGTACGGGTGTAGGGCAGTGCGCCACCACTACGCCAGGACTACTAGGCACTAGTTTGGGGCTTGGCGCGACACACTAGCAGTGCACCCCAAACACTGGTTAGTAGTTTTGGGGTTGGCACACCGCGCCACTCAGTGCGTCATGGTCGCCAGGTTCCTTACCCTTATGTCCTTCTTTTTGTGTGTGTTCCCTCAAATCATACCCATGTTTTCTTCTTGATATCCCCTCTTAAAGTCTTCATTAATCCTTGAGAGATCATACAGATTCAATTACATCTCTTAATTTACATCTTTAAATTAAAGAAAATTTAAGAGGAAAGTTCAAGAGGACCTTTTGAGTCAAAATTTGAAAACCCTTTTGAAATTAACTAAAGATTTGAACTACGTCTCGAGTAAATGAGTACGACGATGAGGAGAATTGGTTTTTATGTTTCAAAATGAATATAAGGGAACTAAGTATTCCCAAGTAAGTAATACTTTTACATTTTAAAGAGAGGAACACCGATTCCTAAATGATTTACAAGTTTATATGAGTTTCACAATATTACCTCTTTTAAGAGGATCTTTTGAGTAATTACCTCAAATTGAGAAAGAGTTATGTTTTAAGCATTTGAGCATGAGTTATATATATATTATTGGGAGTAGTATTGAGCACCGATATGAGGATGAGTTCAGACAACTCAAAATCCTCATAAACCATGTATGCCAACATTGGGTAAAGGGTCATACTTTTTAGATGATTCCTTCTTAATTTTAAGCATAGCTTAGTGGATCCACTTAGTTGAGGTGTTTTATATCCCGACAAGGTATAGGATAGTTCTGACAGCGTGGACAAGACGTTGTATCATCACGTAGCTCATAGTGATGGTTGTGGGTTAGAGAATCTCTCAATTAAGAGTTAAGAGTGTTTTATTGCATTTTTATACATCATTGAGTATATTTACTTATTTATAATGTTTTAAATATTACATATATCATTGATGCTTTTATATTGAGTTGAGGTGAGTATTTCTTCCAACCTTGTCAGTTCAGTTTACTATTGCTTTCAGTTTTCCCCTTACATGCTCGTATATTAAATGTACTGACATCATTCAACCTGCATCTTTTCATTATGCAGATACATGTGTTCAGGGTCATCAACATGCACTTCGTTGATACCATTTGCATTTCAGTAGCTTTGAGCCTCCTTTCTTTCAAAGGGTTCCACATTTTATTTCAGCTTTATTAGGATGTCGTGGGTCTTGTTCCGACATCTATCATAGTATTTAAAGGTTTTTCAAACATTCCAAACATATCTTTTTAGAACTTATTCATTCTTCTCATACTTTCATTTTTCCTTCCTCGTCTACTGTTTTTCTTCACCCTACAAATGGTTATTTCTCATGTATCACCTGATAATTCATTCATACCTCATTAATTTTGGAAGGTGTTATATTTTAATAATCTTCTCATTTTTGTCCTGATCAACACATGTCTTCTCCATCACTTACCTGCGAACACCTCCTCTCTTATTTATTCTTGTAAGTCACTCTACTTTTCTTTGTCCACTATTACTTCAGTCATCAACCTAGTACATTTTCAAAGAAATTCTATTAGATCCATCAAATTGTTTGACCTATTCTCTTATTTTAATTTCTTATAAAGTGGATCTCTCCAGTTTTTAGTCTCTGCTTCTGAATATTTTTCTTTTGAACAAGCTACTCAGGATAGTGTCTATGAAACATGAAATTTAAGCTCTCGATGACTATCACATTTGGGAGTTCGTTGATTAACTACTTACATGTAAAACTCTTATTGGTGTAAGTGAGTTTACAAAATTAATTATAAGTTTGAGAATAGTGTTGAAAAACAAGGTTAAATGATTAGCTAAAGACTTCACACGGTAACAAGGTTTGAATTATCATGATACCCTTTCAACTACATATTTTGGGAGCATCGAGTCCATTTGTATTATGACCACCCTATGTTGAACTTGTTGACAATGTCTTCAAACTTCTAGGATAACTTTGGCTTTAGCCTTAATATTCTTAGGAAGATCTTTCTCTGTTGATTATATATACGGAAGTTCACCTTAGAGATCTCTTTAAGATAAATGCTTCTGAGTTGCCTCTTGATGTTCTAACAATGTTATACGTCACCCAAAAAATAGAAAAACTCTCACAACACTTTAATAACAACCTTATAAACAACTTTGACTTCAATAGTTCTCACTTCTCATTTGGCTAACAACAACAAATAAGGCACAAGTACCCCCTAGATTATGATTGAAATGCAACACCTCGGATTTCGAAAGAACTAAAGAGAAGTTCGTGTGAGTCCAACAACAACAACAACAACAACAAAAACAACAAATGATAAGG
The DNA here is from genome assembly GCA_029582725.1 of Solanum chiquidenum. Classification (NCBI taxonomy): domain Eukaryota; kingdom Viridiplantae; phylum Streptophyta; class Magnoliopsida; order Solanales; family Solanaceae; genus Solanum; species Solanum chiquidenum. Next base: position 3,075 of record JAJOOS010001753.1, on the reverse strand, counting down.
CACAAGTACCCCCTAGACTATGATTGAAATGTAACACCTCGGATTTCGAAAGAACTAAAGAGAAGTTCGCGTGAGTTCAACAAAACCAACAACAACAAATGATAAGGCACAAGTACCCCCCTAGACTATGATTGAAATGTAACACCTTGGATTTTGAAAGAACAAAAGAGAAGTTTGTGCGAGTCACCATCAGTTTCTAGTTTTGGGTCAAATTCAATCAACCATATCTTTTAGCACATAAAGAACTAGGTGTCCTATGAGCTATCAAATTGAATGTCTTTGAGTCCTCTTTCCAACGCCACAAAATTTGCTAAATTTGAGCTCGGAGTAAAAATTTATGCATGTTTGAGTGAAGCCTCTCTATTTAAGGCATTTCATCCATTTTAGAAAAGGGTATTTTGCTCTTTTCCTTTTCCCACTAGACTTAACATGTTTTTCTTCACCCAATTAAGGGTCTAATCAGATGCTAAACCATTCTTTGTTGTTCCTAAACACTTAGAAAAAATAAGAGAAGAGTTCAAGAGGAGAAAGAGCTAGGTTTTGAGCGTTCGTCAAGATCCCATCAATTTTCACCAAGAACATTGTTCTTTCCAGGTATGTAAGTTGTTCTTACTCACGCCATACATCTAATTAATCCTTGAATTTGTCCATGAAATCGTTATATTAAGAGATTCTTGAGTAGTTCTTGATTTTAGTTTCATTCTTTAACAATGAAGGTTTTGAGTTTCTTGGGTTGAGGATCTTGAGTATGAGTTGTGATTTTTGAAAGGGATTGTATGAAATTTCTATGAATTTGTGTTGGGGTTGAGAATCAAGAAGGGTTTAGGAAGAATTAATCAATTCTAAATGAGTTAGGACCCTAAATTGAGAAGAAACATTCGTTGATTTTCTGGGTACGTAGGGGCTGGGGTGGCACGCCAAGGCAGAACTTCAAAAGTTTAGGCCTTGGGGCGACGTGTCACTCAGTACGCCATGGTCGCCTGATCCTTTTTATTTTCATGCTTTTTTCCGAACATGTTCCTTTGAATCGTGACTACGTTCCCCTCTTTGTTTTAGCTCCTAAAGGCTCCATTAATCGTTAAGAGATCCTACATGTACAAGCCATATGTCTTAATTCATATTCCAAACTAAAGTGAGTTTAAGAGAAAAGTACAAGAGCTTTTATTGAGTTGATTTTGATTTCTGAGTTTCACATATTGTCATTGAGATCCTTTAGTTGATTCGTTCATATCTGTATTTCAGCATGAACTCTATATTGAGTTATAAATCTTGAGAATCTTTTAAAGACAATATTTGTGTTTTAAACTATTTTTTTGAGGAAAGTTTAAAGAGACATTTTGAGTAAAGTTTAAGGGAACTAAGTATTCCTAAATGTATCATTTTTACATTGAGAAAAGAGAAACTTTAATATCTAAAAGATTTTATGAGTTCAAAGATAGGGAAAATGCATAAATTCACCCCTGAACTTATCTCGAAAAGTCAGTTACACGCTTAAACTAATATAGTGACCTATTACACACCTCTGCTACTAAATAGTGAATTTTTTTACCCCCTAAGACATGTAGCATCACTCTCACAATGGGAGGTGTATCACACTTGCGCCACATCAATGCCATGTCATTGCCACATCAGATGCCATGCCAAATTTTGACTAAAATTCTCCATATCATTCAATTGTTTCTTCTTCAATGAACACCACCATGAAATCACTACCATTGCCGCCATATTACTACCAAATCTATATATTTCACCATGAAAATCAAAATAGTCATCATAAATTTCACCACCTACGATCAAATCCACCATCAAAATCATACTATCACCATTATCCCCACAAAAATTATAAAGATCCATCCACAACAAAATTTGACACTCATAAACAAACTCATCACCATCAAAATATACAAACCCACCACCAAATATCACTACCACCATTGTCAATATCAATTTTTTCTTGTCCACCACCTTCAATTCCCGCTTGTCACCCCACGCTAACAAATCCATCATTATATTTTATTTGTTAAACTTAATCATCAATTTTATCAACCAACAACAAAGCCAAAGAGAAAAATCAAATATAATGAAAATGGTGAAATCGAATAAGCATTAAAATAGGATATGATGGGGGTGGGGGGGGGAGGAATTTGGTGGAGGTATAGTGGGGTGGATGAAAATTGGCTATGAAAAAATAATGAAAAAAAAATAAAGAAGAAGAAGAAGAAGATGGTTGCCTATGAAGAAGAAGAGGCGTTGGGTGGGGGGTGGAGGGTGGGGGTAGGATGATAGTAAAAAGGAAATCTTAATTTATTTATTTTACCTTATTAACGGTCAAACACGTTTTTTTTTTTTGCCACGTCATTTTTGGGGGGTAAAAAAATTCATTTTTAAATAGTAAAGGTGTGTAATAGGTCGTCATGATAGTTTAAGCGTTTAACTGACTTTTCGAGACAAGTTCAAGGGTGAATTTATGCATTTTCCCTCAAAGATAATTCAGAGCAGTTACCTCTTTTAAAAGGATAGTTTGAGCAATTATCTCAAACTAGAGAAATAATATGTTTAATGCATTTGATCATGAGTATATATTATTAGGAGTAGTATTGAGCATCGATATGGCGATGAATTCAGACAACTCAAACTTCTTATAAACCATGTAGCCAACACGGGTAAAGGATCATACTTTTTAGATGGATTCTTAGTGCCTTCGGGCTGAGCTTAGTGGATTCACTTAGTTGAAGTGTTCTATACCCCGGCAAGGTATATGACAGTTCTGGCAGCATGAGCTAGACGTTGTATCATCACGTAGCTCATAGTGATGGTTGTCGGTTAGAGTATCTCCCAAATAAAGGTAAAAGTGTATTTTTATCATATCACTTATCATGTTGAGTTTCAGAGATGAGTAAGTATTTTTGTAAAGCTTTAAATGATTTCATTCCCTTAATCCTTTATATTCAATTGAGTTTATGTTTTATATATTGTAGTCTTATCAGTTCAGTTATTTGTTATTCAACTATATTACATACTCGCACATTCAATGTACTGATGTCATTCGACCTGCATCTTTTTATGATGCAAATA